>CM057829.1:128623760-128726260 GCA_030068075.1 Paguma larvata
AGTGTGCTCAGGGGTACAGTGACAACACCATTTTGTCTGGGGTGAAGAGTTCCGGTGAGATGTGATTATGTCACCTACCGTTTGTGGTGTGCCTGCTGCATGTAGAACTGTCCCAGTCCACTTACATATACACCTTCTGTTTCGGACTAAATGTTTGTGTTCCACCCTCCAAAATCATAGGTTAAAATCCTACCACCCCACAAGTATAAGGGTATCTGGAAAGTAAATAACTCATGAGGGTTGAGGCTCCAGGAATGGAATCGGTGCCCTTATAAAAGAGATACCAGAGAGCTCCATTCACCCTCTCTCCACTGTGTGGGGATGCAATGAGGTTAGCCATCTCCAACCCAAAAGAGGACCCTGTCTAGAACCCAACCATACTGATACCCTGATCTCAGGCTTTCAGTCTCCAGAACTCTGAGAAATAAATCTCTATTGCTTATAAGCCACTCATTCTATGGTGTTCTGTTATAATAGTCTGAGCTAAGACAACCTCAAATCTTCACAACATGTAAAATTAGGCTACACAGCTAGCAAGTAGTAGAGTCCTGTTAGGTACTCAGCTCTGTCTGCCTATGATCTCTCTATAGCAGTATGCTGCCTTGTTTTATAATATTAGGTTGGTGAAGGAGGATCAGATGTCAGGGATTCTTGATAACCAGAAATTAGGACTATGGGAAAGATCTGGTTGACATTAGACAGCAATTTTTAGAAAAACATTTTCTAAATGTTTCATACCCTGCCTCCAAAGATTCTCAAGCAGTTAAGCATATTTAAATTTTCTTTACTTTGCAAGTTTTTTTTTACTCAAGTATTCAGCCACCATAAAGTCAGTTGCATAAAATTCCTGTGCTCTGTCCAAACCCTCCTGAATCTGGTGATTATTTTCCTCTATTAATTGCCTGATAAGTAGTAGGGATAATAAAGAGAATGAGTGATGGCCAGCTTCTACTGTGTCTTCTTCTATCTTGCAACACTTTGTTATAATGGCTCTACGTCTAAAGGCTTAATAATACTGTCCCTTTTCCAACTCCACTCTTTCGGAAAGAATTTTACAGCAGGCTAAATATAAGAGACCCTGAAACAATGCAATCTGAGGTACAGGAATTGCTAAATGCAGAGAAGAAAAATGTTGGGGGGAAGGCCACTAGCATTCTTTACCAGTAGAGAATATGTATGATAAGCTCATCAAGCTCAGTCCTGAGGTCACCTGACCTTCAGATATAGAACCGAGGTAATCCAGAAGCAGTGGCAACAAACCTTTAGTGGCAATCTAGATCTTTATTAATGTAGGAGGGTTCATTAAAAGGCATATGGAATGCCAGACATGGATTTATATTAATGAAATTGTTTCTTAATTAGCACTGTGTTAGTAAATGGGCTTTCATTGATGAAATAAAATGTATTCCAGATATGGATCAGCTAAAACATTTTAGGGATACTCTAAATACGGGATAAGAATCCAGTAATGGCTATAGTCTGTAGCCTCAAGAAAGTTTCCACACTCAGTTCCCAAATGGTACTCTGTCCAGCCATTGGTTTAGGATCATTTCTGCTTTCCTAATGGAAGCCATAGGTAAAACTGAGTCCTATATCTGGAATGTACCTATGTCTGCCTTGAGTAGTACTTTCAGGCCAGGTATAATTAGAGCACCTAAAATAAGGCAGAAAACTGGAGAATCTTTTGCCTTAAATGATGTAACGTATGAACTATATTGGGCCTTCTTCCTAACAAACATTTATTCAATAAATATCTATGTGTTTGGTAGAAGTAGCTAAACTTTCAGTACCTGAGATCTTTAAAGGCCACTGTTATATGTTAAAAGAACCAAAGAGGTCTTAGATCGGTTGGTGACAGTTAACCTTCCTTATATTTCAATTACATTATTGGCTATTCAGGTTTTTAGGAATTCAGACCAATGCTGATAGCTTTTAAATATATATTTATTCTAAATTCTAATCAACCAGCATAATAGTAGGGCTTTGGATTAAGCTTCTTCCTAGATTAGAGATAGCTTGTTTTTATTTCCTAACAGTCCTTATTGGTTCTGGTTAATGAGTTCTCATTTGTTTATTAATTTTGAGAAATAGGAGCAGAACCAGAAATATAGCCATACATACATTTGCTAATCATTCTTCTGTCCTGTAGTCATACTTTTGGGTAGGCATCACCTATCCCTGATAAATTAGAGCAGCTAATAATTGCAAATTTGATGACTGTGCTTGTTTTGCAACTCCTATCCCCAACTTGATTTATTTGTTTTTTCTTAATTGATAGCTGCTGCCTTTCTTATGAATTATTAACAGTAAGAGTGGCTTCGTTATTTGGTAAAATGATAAATTATTCTTTTGTTCTTAAGGTTAATTGTGGTTCCTTGGGTTTCATTCATGCTTTAACATTTCATAATGAGTAAAGTAAACAAACCATTGAAAACATAAATATAATTGTGTGGGAAGATAGTTTTAAAAAAAAGATCACAAATTCATTTGTGTTTAGGGGCACGAATGGTAATATAAATGTACAAAAGGTAGGTATAAGAAAAAGAGGAACTGTGGCCCCATCAAAAACTTTTGTAACCCTTTTCTTTCTGAGCTATTCAAATAAAACCGACCTCTGGGTCTGGCGGATTGTACCAAGAAAAACATTGGAAATGAAATTTATGCTTTCTAAAATTCAATGCTTTTATAAATAAATACCTTAAAGAAATTGATATTCTTTATGTTTTAAAAATGTCTTTGTTACTGTAAATAATAGTATTATTATTATTACCAAAAATGGTGTAAAGATAGAAATAGTTTGTTTCTAAAGTCCAGAGAAAATGACCACACTTTATGCAGACTGAGATAATTATAGCAATATCATAAAGAGTGATTAAATATTCAAAACCTCCATCTTTCTGTCACAAATTTATGGTAAGGGCATTCATTTTCCTAAAATGTCTACATTTCATAGTCTCAAGATTAATGTTCATATGACAATTAGTCATTATAGTTAAAAGTAAAATATAATTGAAAAACCTATAAGGAACAAAATGTTTTTCTAATAACTACAAGCCAAATGTATAAATCTTACAAGATGGAACCTTTTTCTTCAACTGTCTGATATTTATGGTCCTAGTGCCTTCAAAAGATGTGACTTGTGAATATTTATCTTAGCTATATAACAAGATGTAGTGTCCAGCTCATTGAATTGCATTCTGCCAGTCCTGTTTTCATAGCTCAACTTTCCTTAACCTCCCAAAGTTCCTCCTGTTAAAAACAGCATCTGATGTTAACTTTTAATTTTAAATAAGGCTGAATTATCTTTATAATTTTTAAATTCTACAAATATTAGAGTCAACAACAAGAACAAATGAACTGCACAGTCTCTTTTCTCTTTGTGCTTGGACTCTTATTCCATAAAATCCCAAGAAGAAATTCTCGGTTATTAGGAAATATACTCTTTCATTGGTATATGGACCAATTTGCTTTTAACAACTCTGTGACATATGGGTTTGTACCTGCTGCTCAGGCAATTGTGCCAGAGTAGTTTGCTCTAGCTGAGAGCAATAGCTTTGGTGACAGATTCTTTGGCTTGGAAAGGCAGTAGAATTCCTAGATCAGACTTCTTTGGAGGGGCAAGGCTCAACAGGGAGCTCGCTATCCAGGTGAAAAAGATGACTCTCTGAAATAGCTTCGGAAGGTGGAGCTGATGATCTGTGGGAGGGAGTCTATGTAGGTATTCCTCAGCAAAGAGGAGATCAAAGGAGGAATTAGGCTGAGAATCCGAGGGTTAGATATTGTTTATTAATAGCTTTAAATAGAATACATCCCCCAGATAGATCTGTTTACCATGTTCTGTCATAGTTACATGTGTTTTATATGTCTTATTTCTTGATCAATCCAACATCAAAAATGCCAGAAGCGTATTTTTTTCATTTTGTATACTCAATACATGAAACATAATAGGTATTTCATATATGTTGTACTTTGATTAAACTGGACATATTAATAAAGACTCTTGGTTGAAAGTTACAGAAACCTATTTGAACTAGCTTAGGTGGGAAAAAAAATGAATTTATAACAAGGGGAAGACCACACCTAGGTATCAGCAAAGTACCTAGTACCAGACATATAAATGTCAATAAGATGTTTTCTCATCACCACCCCTCTGTAAAATACTTCCCTCTCCCTCTGTGGATCAGCTTCCTCTTCTCCTTCAGCTCACGTGGTAGAATACATGTCTGTAAATAAGCATCCACATTTACATAATATAGGATCAATCTTCCAGAAAGGAGAAATATCCTTCTCAGCCCCAGTTCTAAATTCTCCGGGAAGAGAGGCTGTTTGTTGTGGCTTTGGACCAAGTGTCCATTTATAACTGGCAAGGGTCTTGGGGCCACATGGCTGCCTGTAACCCAATGATATAGCTGCGTGGATGGGGGAAGCAGGTTTTAGGAAATGGTAAATGAAATAATTTTAAAAGTAGGTATCCCATTACTTTAGAAGAATCAATGTTAAAGCAGCTTAAGAAATACATACATATGTGTATATATTATATTATATTATATCATATTATATCATTATATTATATCATATCATATGAATTTTATCTACTATATACATCATATAATGCTATGTACTGTATATATTATATAACCATTATAACATGTTATAAGATACATATTATATATAATAATACAAAATATTAAATATATATAAAATCAAACTACATTTTATTTTTTTAAATTTTTTGATGTTTATGTATTTTTGAGAGAGAGAGACACAGAGTGCCAGTGGGGAGAGGCAGAGAGAGAGGGAGACATAGATCTGAAGCAGGCTCCAGGCTCTGAGCTGTCAGCACAGAGCCTAACGTGGGGCTCGAACTCACAGACCACGAGATCATGACCTGAGCTGAAGTCGGATGCTTAACTGACTGAGCCACCCAGACACCCCTCAACCTACCTTTTAGATATTCATCTTGCTTTTAATAAAGCTGTACAAAAATGAAAAGAACCGTATGAGATGTTTCCCTAAGAATCTTTTGTTGGATGCTGGGTCTTAAAAATTGGGGAGGAAGCAGATCCTCTGTTCTGGTGAAGTTCTAGGGCTCCGGACAAGAGCTTGTTGCTCAATAAAGGCTTCCTTCTTTGCTCCCTTCCTCCTTCCCTCCCTTCCCTTTATAGGGTAACCCATAGCTCTGTGGCTGCTTCTATTTCTATAAGGCCCTGTTGGTGAAAGAACTTAGGGGCTCATGAATAAAGAGTTGCAAAGAAATGGAAAAGCTATATGCATTATTGCCAAGATAGGTAAATTGGATTGGTGATAAAAATAATAGAGGCAGACATAAAAAGGATTCAATGTATTTATTTAAATTGTTTTAGATATTGAAGACTTTATATGTACATTTACTATACTAAACAGGTGTTTTGGTATCACCCAGAATTTTCTACATATTTAACATTGTGGTTGAGCTCTTATATTGTTCTAGGCACTATTCTAAGCATTTTACTTATTATCTCATTTAATTGACATAATAACTTGTAAGGTAGGTTGTTAGCCCTTTTTAACAAAGAAGGGAACTGAGTCACAGAGAGTAAACTAACTTGACTGACATCACACAGCATGTGCCACACCCAGGATTGAATCTGTTTGGTTCCAGAGTTCACCTTAGTGTGCATTCCATATTAATTTTGCCTACCTTTTCCATGCAGGTACTGTGGCATAACAAGTTATATAGTTGATAAAGTTAAGAAACATATTACTGGAAATATTTTAATGAGCGAGAACTATGAAGTTATTATACAAAGGTGAGGAAAAGCATATCATAATTTCCTATGCTTTTTTTTTTGGCTCTGAAGGGACAGATGGGACTATTTTAGCAAGACAAATGTCTTATAGAACTTCAGGGTTTCTAACATTTTACTTTTCTGGTTCAGATGCAGTCATTAGATTAATGAAGTACTAGTGTGAGTTTCTTTCATTTTCATGCTTAAAAACAAGATCCCTGGTAGGATAGATGATAAGTTTAAGTAGCAACTATAGTAATCGTCTGTCTCTTCCCAAATAAAAGTATTTATATCATCAGAGAATTGCCTACATTGAAACTGTAAAAATATGTTGTGCAACTTCCTTCCTTTACCTTCTCATAATCGGGCAACTTAAATATCAACTCCACACCGCCAGCCTTCTTTCTCCAACTCTAAATCTCCACCAGTAAAATAACTTGCAAATTAGTTTCCCAAAACTCTTAACGTAGTGTCTTTCTAACCTCAAAATCCTTTTATGTTCGTCCTTGTGCTAATTTTATGTTCAGAGGTGACTGACATGTTCACAAGTGGATAGCCCCAGAGAAAGTAGGGCTAGGAAGTAGAAATTATTTGTGACCTAACATTCAAATATTAAAAGTGAAGGACAGACTTGCTCTATGTATCTGGCAGGTCTTAGTCAGAAACTACCTTAAGGCCAAAATCAGCAGATGCTCTGTTTTCACAGTTGTTCGTGAGCATCACATGAAAGGAAAGACACCTTGTCTGTCTAATCTTGTCTCAGCGTTTGATTGGGGCATATGGATGCGGGCAGAGTTTGTACACAGTGAGCTTATAAATCAAATCAGATCATATCTCTTATCTGCTTTGATACTTCCCATGGCTTCCCATCTCATTTAAAACTCATGCCCAAATCCTCCATGACCTGGTCTCTGATTGTATCCTTTAACCCTGATCCCAGTCACTCTTTCTTGATTTTGCCCAGCACATTCCTACATGGGCACCTTTGCGTTTTTAGTTCCCTCTGCCTGAAATGTTCTTCATTAGACATTCCTAAGGCTCATACCTTCCCCTTCTTTATATCCTTGCTCAAATGCATCTCAGTGAAACTTTTCTAACTTCCTTAATAGAAATGTCACCCCCTCTCTCTAATACTTCTTTTTTTTCCCCCAAGAAGTTATATCTGTCCTACTTTTGATATATTTTACTTCTTTTCTTAATTATTTTGGCTTGTGAAGTTAGGTGTTTTTGTCTGTTTTACTCACTGGTATATCCTCAGTGTGTAGAATATTGCCTCAGTAAAATATCTGTTGAATAAATGAATAAGAACAGACTATACATACAAAAAAATTAGATATAATAAAGCAGAGTGTGATTCACTCTTTAGTGGTGTTGGAAAATATTTGGGAAGACTTCCAGGAGGAGGTAACATCAAAACTGGGTTTTTAAGGACTAATAAGATTTTTCCAGGAGGGCAAATTTGAAAGAGTTCATTCCACACAGTTAAAACACTGTACCATGTGTAGTGGTACATATATAAAACCATATAATGTGTTTGAAAAACTTCAAGGTTTAAAATATTGATGAATATTAATATGTGTTAAATAAGAATATTATAACTTATCCTTTAAATAATGGAAAGCCCACAAAGAGTTTCAAGCATGAATGACAGAGAATCATGTTTTGCTCTGGTAGCAAAGGAAAACATGGATTTGAAGAAGCTGAAGCCTGACTTAGGAATACAAGTTAGAAGCCTTAGCAATAATGCAGGCTAACAAAGATGAGAGACTGTATTACAGGTTGTATGTAACAAAAAGAAGGAGTGGTAACAAAAATAATTAACAGGAATAAATGATTGAGTGTGTGTGTTGAGGGGGAGGAGATTTAGAGGGATGGAGAGAACTTAAAATGTTGATGAAGAATACTGTTGTTCAGCTAAATTACCCAGTCTGTCTCTTCTTTGTTGACACTGATTCATTTCTTAGGATAATTCCTGAGCTGTTCACCATCATTTGATAGATCTTGAGAGTTTCAGAACTCTGGTTCATTGCTAATGGGATGCAACTAATAGGATAAAAGATCTTTCTTTCTTAAAATCAATGGAAAATCAGCAAAACAGTCTAAGCTGTATTTTCTCAACATGCATAATCTTAAAACTTTCTCTAAGATCTCCAGACTGCTGAACTTCATCTTGAAGTTAATAGAAAACTATTGATTTTGATTCAGTCAAGTAAAATAAGAAATATTCTCTGACAAATCTTCCACATAAAATTATTGTGCATATGAAATACATCACTGTTTGCTATTGCCAGTTCAGTGTGCATTATTTAATAGAAAGAGGATAAACTTTAAGTCACAGTGACCAGATCTAAATTCCATACTTGCAAGATGACCTTTGGAAAAATTACTAGATCACCATAAACCTTACTTTTCTCATTCATAAAATGAAAATAATACCTATATCACAGGATAGTTTTGAGGTTTAAATGAAACAACACATATGTATAAGTGTAGGATCCTTCAATTAGAATAAGAAAAAATGACTCCAGGTAATGAACAAAAAGGATTTATCAGAAAGAAGTTGGGACTTAACAATATTGACAAGAAGCTAGAGAATGAGCAGCAATGGACAAAAACTAAATTAGCAGGAACCACAGAAATGGTCTCGTAATCTAAACAGGGTGGTCTGGATGCCACCACTAGAAGGGATGTGTGCTAACTATTTATGTTTTTCATCCTTTGTGACCTCCTTGAGACTCTAAGTCTCAGGAAAGAGTACCTGTTAGCTGATTTGACTTCTCTCAGCTTCCATACAAGGAGACTGATTTAGGAATTTCTTTTTCTTCTTTTTTTTAATCTAAAACTTTCTGTCTCAAGATTTCAAAAGGAAATTACGATGTTGGGAAAATTAGAATGTATTCTTACTAACCAAAAACACTAAATTGAGGACTTCAGAGCTGTGTTGCCCGTAACACACAGCAAAATAATACATTTTATATCATGACCTAGGCTTCACAGATAGATATGTATGTGTGTGGTTATGCATAACTGAAACAAAAGTTTATCTAAACCTAACTTTTCTTAGCATTTGTGTGGTTCTCTGTTTCATTTTATTTTATTCTATTTCACTTTTTAAAAGCCTGGTTCGTGGGCTGTCAAGTTGATTTCATGACTTATGAATGAGTTTCAATGCACAGGCTGAAACCACTTTATTACACTGTATATAATATCAGCAAATTGTAGGCATTCTGTAAATGTCAAATTTTCTCATACCTCCTTTTCCCCTTTATTCTGCCTCCCACTTTCCCATCAAATAAATTTGCATACAGTGGTTGAATGACCAAAACACCTGAAGTCTCCTTCATTTTGTTGACCTAAAGACATAGTGTTGATCATATTTTCCTAAATAATACAGTTATTTTAAAGAATTGTGAAGTTGGTGGTGCCTGGGTGGCTCAGTCAGTTGACCGTCTGACCCTTAATTTTGGCTCAGGTCATGATCTTGTGTCATGTGATTGAGCCCTGCATTGGGTTTTGCGCTGACAGCATGAAGCCTGCTTGGGATCCTCTCTCTCCCTCTCCATGCCCCTCCCCCCTCATTATCTCTGTCTCTCTCAAAATAAATAAACTTTTAAAAAATCAGGAAGTTTAAGACATATGGAATATAAAGAAAAGCGGTATTGAAGAAGTAGTAAAATGAAGAAAATAAGGTGTGATTTAAGCCTCAGCAAAACCGGGGTTCCTTTTTGAAAGAGAACGGAATAATTTTCTGTTCTGCACGTATGGCATCTGTTGCTGGTTTCTGGTACAAGACTGAAGATGAAGCACACCTTTTCCCAGTTTTCCTTGTGTTGAAAGAGTTATTTGGTCTTTTTTCAGTACAAAAATATTTTGATGTAAAATAATGGGTTCATTGGTTGGGGGGCAGTTAGTGGCTTGAATTAGTAAAATAATCGACTCAGTGCTTTATTTCATTTGTATGTGTGTGTGGTCAGTCAGCTGCCAAAGCGTTAGACTTACAGTAGGTTTGGCCAAAAGGACTTAAATCTGTATATATGCGTCAGATGCAAGAAAATTAAAGGTTTACAGTGTTATGAGTTACTTTTTGGTCACTGTGTATTATTTAAACCATGTCAAAAGAGCCTCTGTTCCCCAACTGACTAAATCAACAACACATACATACTAGCATGCTTCAGCTGGTCGTCACTTCTCAGCAAGCTTTTGTCTATTTTTTGTTGATTCACTATCCCATTTCTAAGGAGAACTATGGCAATTTCCCCTGGATTGAAGCCTTCAGTGCTCAGTCTATCCTTGACAAATCCTGAGTGATTTCTCTAATTTGTGTTTAAGGTGTATCTAGTTGAGACTCCTCTATTTCTCTGTCTTCAAATAACAATGTGTCTCTCCACCAGAAGGAGTCTCTGATTTTAAGGTATATTGTTTCTCAATCTCTTTTCTTCTTGCCTCTTCTGGAACCTAAGCCCCTAAGTTTGTTCCTTCTCATCTGTCCTTCAAATTGTCCTTTTCCACTGGAAGCATCTTCTTTTTTTATAAACATTCTCATACCCTAACAAACTACCCAAAACATCTTTGCTCAACATTCCAATTTTCATAAGCCATCATACTGTAATTCTCTTTTACTTCAAATGACATATTTCTTAAAAATGTATTCTTGTCTGAGAGAGAAGGAGATAAGACATAAGAGACTCTCAAAGACTAAGAACAATCTGAGGGTGAGGGAGGTGAGGGAGGGGGAGAGGGGCTGCTGGGCACTAAAGAGGGCACGTGTTGGGATGAACACTGGGTGTTATATGTAAACCAATTTGAAAATAAACTATTATAAAAAAATGATTGAAGGATAAACAAAAAAAAAATGTATTCTTGTAGCTTCCACTTCTTCATGTTTATTCTTTCCTGTGTCTCTAATAAAGTTTTCACCCCACCAGTCTATTGAAACTGTTCTGAGTCTTCAGAACAAGACTATCCAGGAGGTGTTTTGTTTAAGTTGGTTTCCCTCACAAAGCCCCGTTCTAGTTCCTTGACTCCTTCCCACGTTCCTTGTCTGCAAGCTCTATCCTGAAGACTATGTGTTTTCCAGAGCCCTGTCTTGACATCTATTGGCGTAGCAGTTGGGGAGAAAACTGTGGAACCATATCATGTTAGGTTCATTTCAGGGTCTTTCACTATAAGCTGTGCCATCTTGCCCTATTTACTCATTTTTTTTAACCCTATAAATGGAAATAATAACAGTACCTATATACTAGAGTTTCTTGAATATTAGATGATACAAGGTCATTAAAGCGTTTAGGGAGTTTTTGTGCTGGTAATAAATGTTAGCTATCATTCCCCCTCCCCCAAGAAAATAGAAACCCTTTTACTGGGGAGAAGGGAATACTTGCCAACTTCTCATAAACACAGCTCTTCCATAATATCACTGTAGACTTTGGTCTGGCTCTTCAGTCTTTCTTCCCCCAGTGTATTAGGGGCAAGAGCCCTAGATTTTAATTTAACCCCCTCCATCTTCTTTTGTCTTTTACACCCAAAATTTTGTAGAGGAGTCTGCAGTGGCTAAGTGTATCATATGCTAGAGTTCCATATTAGGAAGTCCATCATTGCTTCACCCTTAAACCATGACCTTCGATACATTTTATACCCATCCGCCATCTCCTTTATCAATTTCAGTTGATCCAGAGCTTGGCCAGAGAAAAGAGAATGCCAACACATTGGATGCCCTTAAACCTCAACATGGTTTTGTTTTTTGTTTTTCATCTATTACATTTAGTTCTAAATTCCAGCCTTTCTCTGCTGTAATCCATTCTACATATTACTGCCTATAATTTTCCTTAAAAAGAAAGCTTTTATTGTGTCATTTCTTTTATGATAAATGCAGTTGCTCTCCATTATTCATAAAATCGTGTGCAGGTTTCACTGAAACATTCATGGTCCTCCACAGCATGGTTTGATCATCACACTGCTGCTCTTGTGTTACTTAGTGCTCCAGGTGAACTGGACTCTCCACTAAACAGCACATAAGTTTTCTGCCTCTTTGCCTTAGCTTATGCTGTTTCTTCAATCTAGAATAGCGTCTGGTCTTTTTTTTTTTGTTTGAAATTCTGGTAATATTCTGAGACCATCTCCAGTGTCACCTTTTCAATAAAGACTTTCTTGATCCCCCCATCTAATATAATTTATTCTGTCTTCTATATGTATTTTTAAATTCCCTTATGGCACATTCTCCTAATTTTAAATTTATAATAAGACTATTTTATTTTCCCTTGTATGGTAAGATCACAACCCGTGTAAGAGCAGGAGCTACGGCCTCTCCTTTTCAAACTCATTAGTTTCTATTGAGCATTAAGCATGGGACACTGTAGTTACTAAGTACTCAATAAATACTTTGTGATTTAATTGAAATTAATATATAATACAGGATACCCATTGGACATGTTTTCTAACCATCTATTCTTCTTGTTTTTTTAATGATTATTTGTTTTGAGAGAGAAAGAGAGAGAGAGAGTTGGGGAGGGGCAGAGAGAGAGGGAGAGAATCCCAATCAGACTCTGCATTGTCAGCATAGAGCCTGATGTGGGGCTCTATCTCACAAACCGTGAGATCATGACCTGAGCTGATATCGAATCAGACACTTAACCAACTGAGCCACCTGTTCTTTTGTTAAAGTAGTTTTTCCCCTGCCAAGAAAATAACTGTGATTTTAGCTACAATAATAAGCCATTTCTTAACTAGAGGGCACAGTGGTTATAGTTGTCAGAGTAATTTTCTTGAAGTTTTCAAGTTGAAAATGTTGATCAAGATCTTAAAACTTACAGTGGAATTAAAGGCAAAAGGTGGCATTGGAACACTGGTTTGATGACAGGTAGTTATCATGGCAGCAGTGAGATTCATGTACAATTTTCATTGAAAACGAGTCCCTGGACATTCAAAGAAAGCCCTGGTCTGTTTATTTTCTTTAATTCATTCCATAAAATATTATTCATGCAACTATATGCACAAGACTTTGAGCTAGGCATACTAGGTATTCAAAACCTAGCTTATGAAGACCGCAATATCAAAGATTTGCAGTCTGTTATACCCGATAAGCTTTTTTATGATACTTTGCTTTCTCCATCATAAATGTATTGTTTCTGTTCTCTGTCTCTCTTTCTTTCTTTCCCTTATCTTAGTTCCCTTCTTCCCTTTTGTTTCTAACTCCTTTTAAAAATTATCCTACCCTCTTTTCTTCATACATATTTTATTTTATTTTTGACTTATCTACTTGTCCGTTTGTTCCACCAAAATGTTTCACCAGATTGATTTCAGAGAGGTCACTGGAACCAAACAACTTACAAGTAGACCTCACTACATGCAAGGCAGGAGTAAAATCCATAAGGGAAGGGGTCATACTTCCCATATTTGGTATTGTAGCCCAAGATCGCATTCTGCTTTGAAATAGTAGATATAGTTGCTGAATAAATAAATTAACAATAATTCTAATACATGAAGGAGACTTTCATCATATCTAGGAAAATGAAAGATTCTTGCCCTGACTATACTGAGAACTGATGAAGGTTCTTCTTTCCAACCTCTCAACAACTGTCTCCCCAGCAAAGCTGTGCTACCTCATTACCTGGGCATGCTCGTGAGCGAAAGTTAGTGCTTCTAGTTAGTGCTCTTTCTCTCCCATCTCTTGTCTTTGCTCACTCCTATTTAACTCATCCATTAGATCATAGTTTAGACAATTTCTTTCCATACAATTCAAATCTAGGATAAGTGTCTGATCTTAGAGAACACTGCATTTTTCCAATCACCGTGCTTATCATACTGTTTTAAAATTGTTAGTTGACTTGTCTATTTCTGCATTTACTGCTATTTGCATTTGAACAGGGACCTGTATACCTTGTTCACAGCTGTATTTTCAATATCTAAACATTCTACTTGGCAACAGCCAGGGTAGAGACACTGAGTGAAAGCCATTAAATGAAATATTTAAATGGGATCTCCAGTTTAACCTGGCTGGTCATCCGAACTCTTCTGAAGAACTATTGAAATCCCAGGGCACCTGACAAAGTCAACATCACTGGAAGTCTGATTTGAATGAAAGAGTCAGGAAGGATGGATTGACAGGTGACACACCATGTCAGTGAAGGACAATGTTCAGGAATGAAACTAGAATAAAATGCCAAGAGACAATTTGACTAAAATATCCTTCTGGAGGGGATGGGCAGGAACAGGTACAATGGAAAGAGGACTAAAACTAGAGACACAACAACATTAAAAATGAGTAGGAAGGGAGGGTGGACTGAAGAGCCTGGAGCCCTTGAAACATAACCAAAGAATTTTTTTTTACAGAGTTTCTGACCTAGAGCACAGAAAAAAAAGGTAACTGTTTAAGCATTCTGGTCCAGTTTGGATAGATGTTGCTATTCTCTATTTCCCACAAAATGCCCTTTAACATGGAGAAAAAAAAGAACATAATAATTTCCCAACTAAATTTGACTGTAAAACTATTGTTAATCTTGAATAAATTCAACATTTTGGGCTGAATTGAGAACTACTTGGTAATTGATAGATACTTTCTCACTTGGAATAGACCAAGCTCAAATCCTCTAAATGAAAGTGGGGAGACATTTGATTTGTATTATCTGATTTCTGGCAAAGAGGTCCTGGCTCAAGACCAACCAGAACATTGGGCAGGTATCTTCTGCATGTGTCTTTTGAGGTGGTCATAAAATTTTTCCTCCATGTCCATTTGACAACATACTATGTCATAATAAATTTAAGAGCAGAAATGTTGATAGTGGCACATGGCATCCCAATAAGCATATTTCCAGCAGGTAAATGTTGCTCTTCTCCAGGCCCTTTTTATGCTGTCCTATTTTATTTATTAATGTGAAATAGCAATATCTGAAGTTATCTTATTTATGTAGATAATTATTGTCTGCTTCTGGCACTAACATGTACGCTCTGTGAAAAGGAGGACTTAGTTCACCTCTGCATTCCCTACCATCTTGGACATTACCTGTTAAGTATTTGTTGAATGACAAATTAAGGAAAATGGATGGAGTTTGGAATACTTCTGTCTTCCGTACACGTTGCGGAGTATACTCTATGTCTTCAAGCAATCAGAGAACCAGAGAGAGGTCATAAGAGAAAAGCTCCTCCTAATTCAACAGAACAATGCTAGAGAATCTGCACATGCTGGTTCGCATTCTGGCTGCATGCTTGGTGAGACATTCTTAGCAATCCATGGGGCCAACCCATTCATCTGGATAGAATTAGCAAAAACTGAGCGTGGATAGAGTTCTTATTTTTGAAAATAGTACCTAATTAGAAAGTAAGCTTAGAAAATTTCTTGACATCCTTGATAGGATAAACAAGATATAGTCCTCATGAAACAAGGATAAACAGCCAAAAGGTGAGAATGTGAGGCAGACAGAAGATTGAGTAAGGAAGGCATAAAAAAATGGAAGAGCAAAAGTAGATTAAAATCTGTGCTAAAGAATTAAATTGGCTTTGTGGATAATAAAATGATGATGCATATACAGATGCTGAAGCCAAGGCTGTTTAACATGTCCTGAGCACTGATATATTTCAGACCATGTGCTAAGCCCTATACATATGCCATTGGCTACCCCACCTCCCCAATCATGGCTGCACACTAGGACAAATTAAAGAAACATTTTACATATCAGTGCTTTACCCCACACCCGGATTCCGATTTAATTGATCTAGAACAGGACTTAGGCAGTTCCACATCATTGTACAACTCCAGCAATCACTACCAATAGAGAATAGAATGTCTCATGAACTGTGCAGTGTCATAGCCCTAAGCCTAGCCAACTTTATTATTATTACTATTACTATTAAATTTTTTTTAAACATTTATTTATTCTTAAGAGACATAGAGTGAACAGGAGAAGGGCAGAGAGAGAGGGAGACACAGAATCCGAAGCAGGCTCTAGGCTCTGATGAGCCATCAGCACAGAGCCTGATGTGGGGCTCGAACTCACAGACCGTAAGATCATGACCTGAGCCGAAGTCGGCCGCTCAACCGAGCCACCCAGGCGTCCCTATTACTATTAAATTTAAAGTGATTTAAATAAAAACCAGTATTGAAAACTATCAGTACATATGATTATTTAATCTCAATTTGGGGGCTAGACTTATGATGGCTCCCAAAATACAGAGAGAAAAGCAAATAAACACAAGTGATGAGAAAAGAGACTACAGAAATGGGAAGCAACCAGAAAAAACATGCAAAGAATTGCAGGCACTCTCATGACAGAGAAACAGAAGTAATTATTTACAGCATAATTGAAAACAAGTCTTCAGTTACAAACTCATTGAAAGGGCATGCCATACTTCAGATAAAATTAATAAAAAAGAGGCATTTAGACACATCTTTGCAATGTTTATGAACTTCAAAAGTATAAAATATTCTTATGAATCAGTAAGCAAGGATCAGAAAAGAAAACAGAAACAAAAAAAGAAAACTGGCCACAAAGATGTAAACTTGGGCTAGCTTCAGATTTTTATGATAGAAGAAAATTTAAAAATGTCCATAGGATATTGTGGAAGACAGTATGTTATCCATGACCAACCAAGATATTGCCCTCAGGTGAAGCCAAGAGAAAAACATTTTCATTTAAGATCTTAAGAACCTGCTGAAGAATTATACAAATATATTCTCCATCTGACTAGATTTAATAGCCATTAAATTTTTATCTCACAGCATGAGCTAAATACACTTTAGATAGGTTAAATGATATGTGTGTCTATATCTATTTATAATTTACATTATATATATTATATTAACAATACTCCAAAAGATAATACAGATAATATTTCAAAGTAATGACATGAATCAAAAAGGAATGTATTTAAACATCTTTTGCCTACAGAAATCATGATAGACCAAATTTTATTCTTTTTTTTTGTTTTTTTAGCACAAATGCATTTATTTACTAACCAAAGGGATGATCGTAATTAAATCAACACTTTGAAATAGTTGCATGTAAAGTGTTTCTGATAAAGATAATTGAACACAGAAATGAAAAATAAAAGAAGTAGGGAGATCTGCTCATTGAACCGAGCTTCTTCATCCTCCCAGATGATTCCTGTCCAAAACGACGATGGCATTTTTATCTACATTTTCATAGATACAGGGACAGGTGACATTGTTTATGATGCCTTCCACTACTAATTTCCCATCTGCCAGCTTTCTTGTTATTGTGCTTTCCTACCCAACCCATTCTTGATGTCGAACCAATGAACTGTTAGTGAAGTTGCAGTCAGTCTGAGTTTTTCTGCTATCAGCTTTAGTTTCTTCAAACTTCTCTCCTAGGTTACATGAAAACTGTGTTGTTTTCAGTGTTCTCAGTTTTTATGGTGAGATTTTTGCCATCAGAAGAGATGATATAGTCTGGTTTGGCCATTGCACCCACTTTTCACACAGCCATCCCCACTCCTACTTCCTTCACGTATTTGTCAAAGCCTTTGTTCTCCACTAAGCCCCATCTTCCTACCACTTGTCGAATGGTGGCCATGGTGGCATGGGTGGGATGACAGACCAAATTTTAAAGAAAACAACAAACTAGGAATATATTCTCAACATATGTAATAGACTGTGTGTCTACATACATATATATATATATATGTATATATATATAAACATGTATATGTATGTGTATACACACACACTAATGATGTAACAAATATGAAACAGATATGGGAAAATGACATAAACAGATAATTACCAAAAATATATTAATTTAATGTATATTTTGTGAGTGAATGTGTAAGCAAAAAGTTTTGTGTACTTTTCTTTCCAGATTTAGTGAGATATAACTAGACATACATCACCATATAAGTTTCAGCTGTGCTGATTTGATGCATTAATATATTGTGAAATGATTACAACAGTACGGCTAGTTAACACTGGCATCACCTCACATACTTACCATTTATGTCTTTCAAGTATAAATACAGTATTAAGTATAATTACTATGCCATAGGCTAGAGTCCCCAAACTTACTCATCTTGTAACCGAATGTTTGTACCCTTTAACCAACATGTTTTCCCCATATCCAGGTCTCACATCCTACTTTATGTTTCTAGAAGTTTGACTTTTTTTTTTTAATAAGTGTGATCATATGGTATTTGTCTTTGTCTGGCTTATTTTACTTAGTATAACGTCCTCAAGGTCCATCAATGCTTTTGCAAATATATTTTCTTCTTTTTATGGCTGAATAATGTTCCCTTCTATATATATACACCACATCTTTTTTATTCATCCATGGATGGATATTTAAGTTGTTTTTACATCTTGGCTATTGTGAGTAATGCTGGAATGGACATGAGAGCAAAGATACCTATTTGAGATACTGATTTGACTTCCTTTTGATATATACGCAGAAGTAAGATTGCTTAATCATATGGTAGCTCTATCTCTAATTTTTTTGAGGAAACTTCATTCTATTTTACATCGTGGCTGTGCCAATTTATATTCCCACAAACAGTGTACAAGCATTCCTTTTTCTCTACACTCTTGCTAATACTTGCTCTTTCTTGTGGTTTTGTTTTGTTTTGTTTTTTTGTTTTTTTATAACAGCCTTTCTAAACAGGTATGAGGTGATATCCCACTGTGGTTTTGATATCAAGGTGCATTTCCTTGATTATTAGTGATGCTGAGGATTTTTTTCATGTACCCGATGGACATTTGTATGTCTTTTGGAAAAATTGGCTATTTGGCTTCTCTGCCCATTGTTTAATTGGGTTGTTTTTTGTTTTAATTTTTGCTCTTGAGTTATATGAATTGCTTATATAATTTGAATATCAACCCCTTATCACAGACGTGATTTCTAATATTTTTTTCTATTTCATATGTTGTCTTTTCATTTGGTGATTGTTTCTTTTGCTGTGCAGAAACTTTTTAGTTTGATGTAGTTCCACTTGTTAGCTTTTACTTTTGTTTCATGTACTTTTGGTATCATATCTGAAAATCATTAGGAAGACTGAGAGAGAAATCGACCTCCTTTTTTATAATTTTTAAAATGTTTATTTATTTTTGAGAGACAGAGGAAGAGAGAGAGAGAGGAAGGGGCAGAGAGAGAGGGAGACACAGAATCTGAAGCAGGCGCCAGGCTCTGAGCTGTCAGCACAGGAGCCTTTTGTGGGGCTTGAACCCACAAGCTGTGAGATCCTGCCCTGAGCCGAAGTCAATTGCTTAACTGACTGAGCCACCCAGATACCCCAAGAAAGGGACCTCTTTGACAGCATCCTACACAATTGGAAAAGCTGGGTGCTCAATGACATGCTCTTACTTTCTCCTTGTGGGAGAAATAATTTTTTGAGAAGATCTCTCTTGGCCCTGCACTGTGCACCTTGGACGAGGGCTGATGCAGATAAAGTCAAACTGTTCCTCTCTTCCTCTCCAGTGCATATAAACTTGTATTTGTGTGTGTGTGTGTGTGTGTGTGATTAGTATGCTGGAACTTTGCTTGAAACCTGGACTTCCACAAAGGCTCTCTTATCCATGGGTGATTGTCCAAGACAGTTTTTTTCTGGGGGGGTTCTGAACCACAGCTAAGAGAAGCTGGGTCTGGTTCATGTGCCTTTGCAGCGTTCACTGCCAGGAACAAGGACTATGTGCCTATTATCTGATGCATAAGAAGGCAAGACTCTTCCCGGGTCCCCTTGGTGTAGAGTGCTGGATGCCATACCTCCCACAAAAGTACTTTCTTCCATGAATAGATGCCAAATTTTTGTTGTTTGGGGGGTCAGTGGACATAACCCTGGTACATGTTTTCAACCATGTTGCTGATGTTACTCTCCATATATGTGTGTGTGTGTGTGTGTGTGTCTGTAGAATTTAATTAATAACAAAGGCAAATTAAAGAAGTTATCTGATACATTGCTTTACCTATCAAATTACAAAAGATTAAAAAAAATAATAACATGATATTTCTGGAGATATTTCTTTCTCACTGGAGACTGTGAGTAGATGAACAGTCTGAGAAACTGTAAATGTGTGAATGGCTGTAACATTCTGGAAAGCAAACTACCAATATGTATTAAGAACGTTTAAAAAGTTTATTTCTTTTGATTCAGCACTTCCCCTTCTTACTCTATTCTTAGAATAGAAAACTTCTGGGGCGCCTGGGTGGCTCAGTCGGTTAAGCGTCCAACTTCGGCTCAGGTCATGATCTCAGTCTGTGATTTTGAGCCCCGCGTCGGGCTCTGTGCTGATGGCTCAGAGCCTGGAGCCTGCTTCGGATTCTGTGTCTCCCTCTCTCTCTGCCTTTCCCTTGCTCACACTCTGTCTCCATGTCTCTCAAAAAATAAAAAAAATTAAAAAAAAGAAAACTTTTAAGGATACTGACCAAGATATAAGGAAAAGGATGTTCACTTCATATTACTTGCAGTAGAAAAAAAATGTCAAAAACAACAAAAATGTCTAGCTATTGGGCAGTAAAGAATATTTCTGTTATAGACATAAAATATTTAAAAATAACTTTTCATGATGTGGGAAACATTTAATTAATCATAAATCACTGAATATGAAATTATTAGTATGTTTTGAGTTTTGTGAGAAAACATATACATATGTGAAATAACACTGGAAAAATTAACCAAACGTAATACTATTATTGTCTAGATGGTGGGATTATAGTTAACTCATATAATCTTCTCTACAGCTTTATATATAACATTTTAAGTACATGATAAAAAGTTAACAAAATCGTGGGGAAGGGCTATTCAGTAAACAGTGTGCTGATAAATAGAAATTTAGAAACACTTCCAATTAGATCCTTACCTTACCTTGCACACAAATATAAATTTGTTTACTGCTTTAACACTATTTTCTGTCTATGTTTATGCCAGGACTGTAGCTTTTTGCATCCCAATTTTTTTTTTTTTTTGTATCTCAATGCCTAAAATTTGTACATTATTTTAGGAACAAAATAACAAACTGGCTAGGTTAGTTTAATCTACGTTCACAAAAACCAAGTACACGGTTACATAAATATCAAGTCTTTCATTTATACTTATATCATTAATTTTCTCAAAAGAAAAAAAAAGAAGTAGGCTAATGCATCAATTCTTAGCTTTTTGCTATAATGCCATTACAAATCAGTTTGAAAGAATGTGTGCAATTCTTATACTGTAGGGAATATTCAGTAATTACATCACTTCAAAATTCTGTTTTTGTATAGAATGTGTACTCACTGGGGAGTTAAATAATGTTAAATAAATTAACATCTTAATGAAAACTGTATATTAATACTGTTCCTGTTCCTAAGTAGTAATTTAATTTCAGTAAATCAAGGAATTCAATTTTTGCTAAATAAATATCATTGTCTTTAAAAATACAATGCTACAACTAAGACTTACTGTATTCCCTGATATTTAGGGAAAGCCATTATTAAAGAGAAAATGTATTCATTTTAAAGACTGTATGATTTGGAAATTTTGCTTATTGTCCAATTGGGACATTAGATAGGCATATTCAATGCTCTCAAGCAAGTTAGATAATCCAGTTTAGTTATAGAATGTCATCATTATATACTGTAAGGCTCAAATAATAGAATTTTAACAGTTATATCATAAATATAATTTCTTTAAAAGATGTAGCCCTATGACAATGAATAAGAGTAAGATTCTTACCAAACAATATAATGGTTAGAGGATAGTTTTTATTTATTTATTTTGAGAGTGAGAGAGAAAAAACTTAAGTGGGACAGAGAGAGAGAGAGAGAGAGAGACATTGAGAGACTCTCAAGCAGGCTTCACGCTGTCAACATAGAGCCACACATGGGGCTCGATCCCAGGAATCTCTGAACCATCACCTGAGTCCAAAGCTCACCTGACTGAGCCACTCAGGTGCCTCTGAAGGATAGTTTTTAAATACCATACGCAAAAATAAACTCAAAATGGATGAAAAGCCTAAATGTAAAATAGAGAATCGTCAAAATCCTAGAGAGAAAACAGGCAGCAACCTCTTTGACCTTGGCCGCAGCAACTCCTTACTAGACATGTCTCCAAAGGTAAGGGAAACAAAAGCAAAAAATAACTATTGGAACTTCATCAAGATGAAAAGCTTCTGCAGAGCAAAGGAAACAATCAACAGAACTCAAAGGCAACCAATGGAATGGGAGAAGATATTTGCAAATGACATATCAGATAAAAGGTTAGTATCCAAAATCTATAAAGAACTTATCAAACTCAACACCCAAAAAAACAAATAATCCAGTAAAGAAATGGGCCAAAGACATGAGCAGACACTTTGTCAAAGAAGATGTCCAGATGGCTAACAGACACATGAAAAGATGCTCAATATCATTCATAATCAGGGAAATATAAATCAAAATCACAATGAGATACCACCTCACACTTGTCAGAATGGCTAAAATTAACAACTTAGGAAAAAACAGATGTCAATGAGGATGTGGAGAAAGAATACTTTCGCATTCCTCATGGGAATGAAAACTGGTGCAGCCATTCTGGAAAACAGTATGGAGATTCCTCAAAAAATTAAAAATAGAGCTACCCTATGACTTAGCAATTGCACTACTAGGTATTTATCCAAAGGATATGAAAATGCTGATTCGAAGGGGCACATTCACCTCAATGTCTATAGCAGTACTATCAACAATAGCCAAATTATGGAAAGTGCCCAAATGTCCATGTCCATTGACTGACGAATGGATAGAGGAGATGTGATCTATCTATCTATCTATCATCTATCTATCTATAAAGAAAGACTACTCGGCAATGAAAAAGAATGAAATCCTGCCATTTGCAACAACATGGATGAAACTGGAGGGTATCATGCTAAGTGAAATAAGTCAGAGAAAGACAAATATCATATTTCACTCATATGCATATTTAAGAAACAAAACAGATGAACATAAGGGAAGGGAAGGAAAAATAAGATTAAAAACACACGGGAAGGCAAACCAGAATAGACTCTTAAATACAGAGAACAAACTGAGGGTTGCTAGAGGCATGTGAGGTGTTGTCAATGGGCTAAGTAGGTGATGGGTATTAAGGAGGGATGATCACTGGGTGTTACATGTAAGTGATGAATGACAATTCTACTCCTGAAACCATGATTACACAATATGTTAACTAACTTGGATTTAAATAAAATTTAAAAATAAATAAATAAATAGCATTTTTAATCCAAAAGAATTTAACTTTTCAACAAAATTAAGACCTCAGTGAGATTAAAAAATATATATATTAAAGAATTAACTTTAAGGGGCGCCTGGGTGGCTCAACCGGTTAAGCGGCCGACTTCAGCTCAGGTCATGATCTTGCGGTCTGTGAGTTCGAGCCCCGCGTCGGGCTCTGTGCTGATGGCTGAGAGCCTGGAGCCTGCTTCCGATTCTGTGTCTCCCTCTTTCTCTCGGCCCTGCCCCTGTTCACACTGTTCCTCTATGTCTCTCAAAAATAAACAAATACTAAAAAAAATTAAAAAAAAAAGAATTAACTTTAAAAATATGTTAGTGAATGTGAAAATACTGCATAAAGTGAGCTAAGACTTTTTAAAATAGTATTTCATAGTTTCATGTAATGTTTTGTTTTGAATTATAGTTTATATTGGGTGTTAGTTTCAGTCAATAATGGCTACACAAACCACTTTGTGTCATAGAGTAGAAGGCTTATGTGTGTGTGTGTGTGTGTGTGTGTGTGTGTATTTTTCATACTAAACATGGTTTACCAGGTTGTTCATACAGTAGTTTCCAAAGTCCCTCAAGACTTAGTCTCCTGTTTAGTTTTTCCTGCTTTGAATTCTTAGGGAAATCTTTGATCTTGATTAGCGCCTTGGAATTTTGATTAATGCCCTTGTTCTGACTTCTTAACTCAGAATGTAGAAGATACAGTACAGAAGAATATATGCAAAATCATGAATGAACAGTATTTATTAAGTGCTTATTATGTGCCAAACTCTGTGCTGGTCATTCTGTATCTGTTATTTAATATTCATGGCAAATAATTTCACAGAGGAGGAAGATGGAACTCAGAGGTTAAGTCACTTTCCAAGATGCCTTAACTATAAGTAATTAGTCATAGATTTGGGATCTGAGTGCAAAGTCTATAACAAGAAGAGAAGTTAATCAAGTTTAATATATAGTGTATATAAATATATGAATTAATTAATATAATAAATGTATACTTATTTTAAATATGCTTAAAATACTAATATATAATATATTTGTATAAATGCATATTGTTAATGATATTAATATTATATCATATAACAATATTAATATATTATATATAATTTATATATTATATAAACATATATTAAATATATAATATATTAATATATAACATATTAATATATAATTAACATTTCACATTAACATATTAATGTATAACATATTAATGTGTAATTATTATTTATGTATAACATGTAAATATGTATGTTTCTATTTATAAATATATGACTATATATTGTTTTTAAATATATTATTAATATATATTTATATGTAATATACAAAATAATTATATTTATATGCAATAAATTTATATATAAAATAAATATATTTATTTTAAATATAAAATATATTTTATTTTATATTTATTTTATATATAAAATTTACACAGATTATATTAATGTATTAATCAATGCATTGATAGATAAATAAATATATATTAATATATTTTATTATATATATAATTATATATCAGTTTTCATCTGATAAACTACTCCATATCTATTAAAAAGCTCTAAACCACTTTCTCAAAAATGTGCTGGGTTTCTTCTAGTAGTTATCCTCATTTTATGGTTTGGAATCATTGAGGTACACTGGAGTTAAATTTGTCAGGATTCACTGGACTTTCAGGTCTGCCAATCAATGGCAGCATCTGATAGATGAACTTAAAAAGTCTGAACCATGCACTAGGAACCTGCTTTCTCTTGCTGGTTGCCAGTAGACGTTTTGGCCCAGGTTGCCTCTCTTCAGATTCTCTCAGGGTTTTTCTTTTTAAATACTTTTATTTATTTTTGAGAGAGACAGAGAGAGAGAGAGAGACAGAACACAAGTGGGGGAGGGGCAGAGAGAGAGGGAGACACAGAATCTGAAGCAGGCTCCAGCTTCTGAGCTGTCAGCACAGAGCCTGATGCGGGGCTTGAACTCACTAGCTGTGAGATCATGACCTGAACCGAAGTCAGATGCTTAACCGGCTGAGCCACCCAGGTGTCCCTCTCTCAGAGGTTTTCAAATGAAGGTGCATTGATTGAACCTAGCTGTGTCAGTAGGTTCTGGAGACCACCCGCAGGTTCAATGATTTGCTAGGAGTACTTATAGGACTCAGTACGTAGTGGCCTTCACGGCTACGATTTTTTACAATGAAAGGATACAGAGCAAACCAGCAAAGGGAAAAAGCACATGAAACAACGCTGGGAGAATACAGGCAAGTGTTAAGAATGCCTTTAAAATTATTTAAATATTTCAAATATATAGATAACTCAGCAACAAATGTCACAAATATCCATGTAACCACAAGTCATATTTAGCAAATGTTAAGATCCTGCCATTTTGATTTCAGTTGTCTTAAAGCTACTTCCCTTATTAATAGCCAGTTCAGTTGTTATTTCCTCAGAGCGGGATCATTATGTAGCTCACTTCCAAGGGCTACTATTCATGTAAAATACAGGGCAAATGGTGTCATGGAGATGAGCAATGCTGCAATTCTGCCATTGAATTGGCTACTATCTGAGAGTTGGTATGGACTTTTCCTGACAGGGCTCTTATACTTTGACTACATGTGTATGGACCCACAAATAATTTATAGTATTTTTTTTTGGAATTTTCAAAGATATACATAAATGCTAGCTTTGTAGTTAAATCTGAGGAAATATTTTCAGTGCTCATCTCATTTGACCTCTCCGTAGCATTTGATTCAATGGACCACTTCCTTCTTTGAACTCTTTCTTGAGCACATTTAGCACTGGTCTATTTGCCTCTTCCATCTTTCCAATCAATTAATAAAGTCTCCTTCCTTGACTCTTTTCAAATCCTTTGTGTCCTTTTTTTTGCTAAACCTAATCTCATAGGGATTTAATTCATACCCATATTTTCTAGTAGTACCTTACCTAGACGGTGATGACTATCTCGTTAGGATCTTCATTCCTGGCTTTATGCCTTCACTAATATCTTTATGAGATTGATTAGTGACTACAGGAACTGTGATGAGGTCTACATCAGGCCTATTTTCCATACTTTATTTTAAGCCATAGATTACATAATCAGTTGAGTAATAGAATAAACCTATAAATCTTAAATTTATTTTTATTTTGATGCTATATTTATCCATAGACATTTTTCAATTTGTGAATTTATTATCACTCCTCTCAGATACACTTCTCTTGTTTTAGTCCCAGCAAATGACATTAATCATCCAACCAGAATGAACTAGCCACCATTCTTGACTCGTTTCTTTACATAACTACCAACACCTAATCACTGGGTTCCACTGGAACTCCCTCTTTCACACCTCAGCAGTCATTCAATTACTTCCAACCATATTCCCACTGACCTAGTAAAGAACTTTGTCAGTTCTCATCTGTACTATTCTCTCTTTGTAACTTGTTTTCCTTATGCTAGTCTCACAATGTGCCTTCCTCCAGCAATTCATTCTCCCTGTGCTTCCAGAGGGATCTTAGTAGGATACAACTCTGCCCATGTCATGCACCCCAATTCCCAACCTCTTACATCCTATGATAACTTCCTATTCATTTCTGTCTGTTGAATAGCTCTCCAAGCATTCAAGATCTAGAGCAAATTGTATAGCAGGACCTTCGAAGCCTTTGGCGTTCTGACACATTCTTACGATTCACCACCTTCTTTGACCACTTCTGCTAACTACTTTGCTTTCCAGCCACGTGAAACTAATAACATTTCTCATGCTTTCTCTTAGCTCGAGTTTTTTACTTGTTACGATATAAATAACTTATAGTTTTTAATGCTATAAACACATAAGCATGCTAAACCCATTACCACCTCCTAGAACTTCACCTGAGTTATATAATGTCTACTTGTCTTAAAGAAGTTCGTTCATTCATTACTTCTTCCCCAAAAGGTTTTCTTAATCTCCAACTCTTCCTTGTCCCAGGGAGTGAAAATATTTATTTATCTCCACCGACTACACTGTATTATCCTCTGTTAACTTGTTTATCTCTTTTGCTTTTCCTGATAACAAGTACTAATTCATATTTGTTTCCTTGTGACAACCACATATTCGATAATGGGAGACACCCAATAAATATTGAGTAGTGGGATAAATGAAATTCTGTTGCAGAGATGTATAGTTTGAAAAATCTATTAAAATAATCCTATCAAGGGTTAGCTCACAAACTACCTCCTAATTGAGTTTTTGAGATCCTTCCCCCTCTATCAACTGGTTATGACTTTTCTCTTCTTTCCTTTCTTTCTTTTCTCATAACTCATGATGTTCTGTCTTGTACAATTTATATGCATGTGTGTCTTTGCCCTACCTTCCCCACTACAACTCTAAGCTCCTGGGAACACTGATACCAGGTTCTCATCCTCTTTGAATCCCTAGCACCTCTAAAGCAGGATTGTTATATGCTCGTTGGATTTTGAATTTATTTAACTGCGATATCATGATCAGGCTACCGTTATCACTTTTTAGATCTACTGGAAATATATTTTTTTGGCTTAAACTATTATATTAAAATAAATTCTCACTATAAAGCAGGGGATCATATTTTCCATGAAACAGAAGTGTCAGGGCAGAATGATATAATGAAGTGACTTATCCATTTATGTATGTATCTTTCTATCTCCTGGCACAATGGCAGAAACAGAATGCTCAATACAAGGTAATTATTATTTTATGACATTTAAGTAATCAACATGGACTGTCTAGAATACTTCTGAATATTGTTTCTAATTCTCTGATGGCTATCCTAACGACATCAGATGTTTCTCATTAAAACCATTGTTCTAAATTTTGAAATTTCCTCAGAACTGCTGTCAAGATTCTATTGTGTGCCATCATGAGGTGATTTGAGTCATAGCTATCAGAGTCTGATCAGTAAGAGTTTCGTTAGATGTTCCCAGTGTTTTTTAGGAAAGAAACTAATCTTCGATTTAATTTTAAACAAATGCACTTGAAAGAATAGATAAATACCAATTAGGCACGATCAGATTTCATCACAGTGGAACACTTAATGTATATTCTTTCCAACACCGTAATCCAGGTTATTATTACATGTAGCAAACATTTATTAAATGCCTACATGGGTAAAGCACTATGTTGAGTATTTGAAAGCAGAATCTTTTTTAAAAATAATTTATTGACAAATTGGTTTCCATATAACACCCAGTGCTCATCCCAACAAGTGCCCTCCTCTGTGCCCGTCATCCACTCTTCCCCCTCCCGCAACCCCCTCACCCTCAGTTTGTTCTTAGTCTTTGAGAGTCTCTCATGTTTTGTCTCCCTCCCTCTCTGTGTCTTTTTTCCTTTCCCCTATTCCCCACCCCCATGGTTTTCTGCTAAGTCTCTCAAAATCCACCAATGCGTGGAAACATATGGTATCTGTCTTTCTCTGACTGACTTATTTCACTTAGCATAATACCCTCCAGTTCCATCCATGTTGCTACACATGGCCAGATTTCATTCTTTCTCATTGCCCAGTTATGAAAGATGAAACAGTTCTGGAGATTTAATGTACAGCAATGTGACTATAATTAACATATAATTAACAAGGCTGTATTATTTACTTGACATATGTGAAATGTTCCCACCGTGCAAAGAAAGTTAGCTTGATTATGGTGATTATTTCATAATGCATTCATATATCAAAATATCCAATGGCACATCTTAAATATATACAATTGTTATTTGTCAATTATACTTTAATAAAGCTGGAGAAATGAAAAAAAAATAACAAAAGATAAGGCCTGAATTGTTCTGGTAAATAGTACAAATTTATATTCACTCAGGAACCAATACAAAAAACGTGCTGCATACTTCCTAACATGACATATGCACTGGCACCTTTCTTGTCCTGTTTTTCTAAATGAGCAACATGGAAATAATTATACCACAATTAGTTCTTGTTGAGGGCATGTTCTTTAGTGAGTGCTTAAATGCACCGTTTAATTAACCTATGAGGCACAGAGAAGTTAAACAAGCTGAGAAATAATGGGAGAGATATCAGCTTAGAGAGATTTAAGAACCATCGCATCTAGGTAGCCTCCATGCAATATTGGTATAAGGACTTATTTTGCAAGAGGAAATGTGAAAGACTCCTTCCTTAAAAATGCACTCTAATATCTGCAATTTTATCATTTTCTAAAGAAAAATTTATTATTCTCTCCAAAAATTTTCTAATACCAATTAAAATGCAGCCTGGCCGTGACTTATTTTATCTTCCATATAGTTCCAAGTGAATACTTCTGCATTAATTCACAAACACTTGACTTTTTCTGTTGCATATCTTTTTAAAAAATCACAGTGCATTTCATAATAACAGCACATTTAAACCACACAAATTGCATTAAATCTTCACCTATAGTGAGGCTATAGTGCTAAAATAAATGTAACATTCCTGTCATTCTAAGGTAGCCACTTGACAAATGGCTGAAACTGAAATCTGAAATATAAATCTGTTGCAGACTCCCCCAGCCAATGTAGCCTGCAGCCATTTTCACATAGACATTAATAAAATTACTTTGAAATGTCGAAGAGGGCAATAAATAACAGATACGAAACATGTCATCATTTTCCAAGAAAATTCATTAGAGTTCTAGTTATTTTTTTTTTCTCAGATTGACAAAAGGTATTCAAGATCAATCAAGTACAGGGGGAAAAAAACCAAATAAGTGTGTATTCGTTAAGGGAAGAACTTTTTCCTCTACCACCCAGACTCCTTCTGAAACAGTCCAAGTGAAATGCGTACAAGTGATGTTAAGTACATGTTGACATTATGATGCTGTCAATTGTCCCAAAGGATAAATGCTGCCCCCATTCTGAAATGAACATCAAAGCATATTCCATAAGTTACCAACTGATAAAAATACAAGCATCAATGGAAAATGTTGCTTGTCTCTCAGTCATATTTGCATGTCCTTTTGTAGTTTCAAAGTGAGTTCATCCTCGTGTTCATTTAATCACAACGACCTTATGATTTAGCATAGAATTTAAAACTGAAAGAGACAATGGGTCATGGACTCTATGCTCACTCCACAGATAAAGATATCTGGATCCAACCTCATGTTTTAGAGGATGATGTCCAGTGTGAGGGAACTCAAACCATCGAAACTTATGTCCAAGAAATACTTGACAAACTGGAATAGATGGAATAATGTAATGTAGGAAAGTGATCTGTTTAAATATGAATGAGGAAATGGTAGAAAATCAATTTTCATGGAATTCAGACACAAAATGGTATCCATGAAGCCTAAATTTACATATTCTTTGCATACGGTAAATTGAAGTTTTATATTTTAATCTGTCACAAGAGTTGGCTAGCTGGGAAATTACTATTCTTTTTGGAATAGTACATGATTTCAAAGACTCAAAAAGAAAAAAAAAAGAAAGAGAGTCACTTATTAAAATTGTTTTCCTAAAATGAGATTCTGGATGCAATAGTTCCTCTTTCTTTCTCCTTTTTTTTTTTTTCTCCAAAATACATGCTTGTCATACAAAATATTTTAAAAAATAAAACGATGCAATGCAGAACTCAGTAAGCATTTTTATCTGGTTCAGTATCTTTAAATCCTTAATTAAAACTTTGTTTATTTGCTTCAGGCAGAAGAACCTTCAATATTATGTCAATATTTTAAGAGTAATATTGGAATGAAATGTTGTTTTTCAGTGATTTTTCTCCCTAATTAAGTTTTGTGGGAAAGAATTCCGGAGCAAAGGCTGAAAAAAAAATCTATATTAAAGCCATGCTGCCCTGTGGACACAGAGCAGGAGTTACTGATAACCTTCTGGAGGTTTCTGTTCCTCCATCTCCTTCCTCCACTTCCTTCCTTGTGACACATGAGTTTATTGGTCATAGTCTTGTCCAGGAGAAACTGAACTGGCCTAAACGACATGGAAATTGATTCCATATATTCAGCTTCATAAGCACCATTTTGGGGAAGATATTACTTATAGTTTCCCTTAAGTGCTGAATTTTAAATATTATATCCAATAAACATTTTTTTTTTTTTAAGGAAAGCTCTAGTAATATCCAGTTGAGGATATCCAGAGAGGTTGCCAGGGCTGTTTGGCCTAAAGCCTGGAGCCAGACTGTGAGTAATGAGGTGGGAGGGACTTATTATGGCTCTTTAAAGAGCCTTGTTGGGAAGCTGGTGAGGAGAATGGAGGAGGAGAGCATCAAAAAGGAGATAAAGGAGCCCCTTAGGAAGTCCTGGAGAGAAGGATGGGAACTTAGTTTCAGAAAGGCTTCTGACAGGCAGGTGGTCCTTTGAACATTTATCTCACTCAAACCAAATTTCTAAGTCTTTTGAGGTTTGCCTGCCATTAGGTTTTGTAGCATAATATTACAGTTTCCTAAATGTATGCTATTTATCGCCTTAAGAATTGCTTGCCTTGTTTGTAGAAAAGAATGAAGAGCAGCTGCCCAAGTGAGAGACTTAATTTTCTCTGTATGCGAGTACAGTCCATTAAATGGCCATTTCAAATAAATTGCAGGTATTGCTGCTTTATGATTTATAAGCCAAATCATCTATTAGAAGAGTTCTCAATGAACAGATAAGGCAAAAGTTCATATCTCTAAAACGTGGTAGTTGTTTATTGAACTAATAATTTGCAGCTTTTGTCAGGGTGCATATTCCTGCCTGTGACCAGAGCTCTGAAGAAAATGATAGTTCCTTTTCAGGTTTGGCCAGTGTTCCTCCACACTCTTACATTCTATCAGTGTTTTGCTGCATTCCAAGGTTGTGTCCAGCTATAGAGTAACATTATCTCTGCCTTCCCATGTGGATCTATATATTAACACATCTATATATTAATACATCCCCAAAGAGTATGACGGATGCATTAAGTAGGCTTTTGACTATTTTCTGTCATTTGAAAAGCTCTAAGAAAGCCCGTCTTTCCCAAAACATCACTGAAGGATGCTTGGGGGTCTCTTCCGAGCTCATTATTTTAAAAAAATGCAAATTCTCCTTAGTATATTAATATGATAATCCCCTAATTGTTTAGCTGGGGTTTATTTTATCACATGAGTTTCAAACAGCCACCATCTGCTGGCCACATTTTACGTTTGAAATACAAATCTATTCACTTTGTGGGACACAAACATAAAAGTTATCTGTGCACCTGGATACCTAGGTGACAGGTATCCAGAGTGTCTTTCCCATTTCCTAGAATGGAAGGATTAATAAACAGTGTTTATAGAATAAACTCATTACTGAATGATTCCAGTAGACTCCTTATCTACACAAACATCTGTAGTCCTCAGAGTACATTATGAGCAGCATGAGAATTTTAAAAAGTTTTTGTAAAGAGAAGAGGCAGGCGAGGACTGATAGAGGCATCATAGAGAATGTTTCACATGCCTTGATTTTTGGGTTAGATTTAGGCAGCTTTTGCAAAGGGTTATGGAATTTCTATTAGTATAAATAGTAAAGACCAAGACCCAGAGATTAAAAATTAAAGAGTTGATCTTATTTAGGAATTGACCAGTGCCTCCAGTGAACTGTGAGGCAAGAAGTGGAAAAGGGAACAGGGATACATGGCTTTTGGCTGTAAATGGAGTCCTCTGAATGCCTTGTAAAGGAATGCGGATTTTATTCCTAAAATAAGCAATAGAGAGCTACTTGATTGTGGTAACAAAATGAGATCATTGAGTACCTGAGATGCAATGAAAACATAAAATGGTTTAGGAACAAAAGGGAGGTTTTTGTCCACAGCACGAACTGATAAAGTTGGCCTAGAGTTCAGTGAACCCAAGAAGAATACTGCATAAATTATTTGAATGCTAACTCTCTACATAAGAAGAGATTTCTATGTCAAATTTACTTTGTCAACAAAATCTAATGCCTGCCTTTTTCGGGATCTTCTGACACTTTTATTAAAATAGGACATTTGGTGACTATATTCACCGATCCCATGAATACTATGGGACTCCATTAGTGCAGGCTCCTACAGTAATGGGCTGAGAGGCATGCGAAAGGTTTGGAGTGTGCCCCAGGAGAAGGATGGAACCCCAGTGGAGAAGGAGAAAAAATTACACGTTTTTTATAGGAGAAAATAAGTCATTTGAAGGCGCTATTCTTCAAATATAGAGCAAAAACACTGCGAAAGAGTCTGGGATTCTATCTTAAATAACTATTGTTAATACTGTTCCCTATGTCTTCTAAAATCTCAGTTAAAGGTTTTGAAATCTAGCCACATTGTCAAAGAGCAAAAACACCCACTCATTTGGTTCTCGCCCTTAAAAACTCTAAGTCGTGCCAAGGGCTTATGAGGCGCCATTCTGATAGATTTGTAATGGTAGTCACATGATCTCTCTCTTAATTTCCCCAGATCAAGATTTAGAAAGTGGTTCTTTTATAAATCAGAGGGTAAATGCAAAATGCCCCCTTTAAAGGCAGCTGCTCAGCAGTATAAGAGATTGGACTCAATGCTTTGGAACTTGCCCCCACCTTTTTTTTTTTTTTTTTTTCCCAGATGGATAATTGTTAGAGGGTTATTAGAAGTAGTTAAGTGAGAGGCAATTATGAGGAGAATACGGGCAAATTTGCCTTCATTTTGATTTGAATGTTGGAGCATTCATGTATTTGTTGTGTGTTCCTGGTAATGGAATTCAGCCCTGTATCGTTTGTTAAAATGTTCTTCAAATATATATGATTATGCAGATGTATAGGAAAAAAGCATGTATTACAGAGTTAGTCTCTCTGCAATTGTTCTCCTGTAGAACAAATGTAAAGTTTCTTTTATTATGTAACTACAATAAGGATGTGACTTTCGAAGTTCTTAAGGTGTGCTTATGTGTGCCTTTTATTTCAGCCACTTAAGTAAAGAGGAACTAAACTCAGAAATATTGCCAAAGTATCTTTTGAATAAGAGAGAATGTATGGAAAAAATAATGGCAAATAATCTATGTCACTATGTTTTTTATATTCTATCTTAATGTTTTCAATTAATTTAACATCAAAATATTTTTTTAAATTGTATACCTGCAATATATATTGTCCAGCTATTTGAGCCATTTTAATAAAATCAATCTATCTAGGCTATTTTTTTAAAGAACATTGCAGAGAATAAAACTCCATAACTTTAAGAAATAGGTAATTTGCGGAGGCAATGTTTAATTTTATGCATAAGGTATCTAGCTACTAAATCTCTGACTAGGACAAATTGTTGGCAACTCTTGCTAGTCATTCTTATTCTTATAATATTAAAAAAATATTTTTGCGAAAGAGGAAAATGTTCTCAATTGTTTTAAAAGTAAATACAAGAGAGTTATTACTATTTCGAAGCTTACCAGCATGTCTCAGAATAATGAATATATATTAGTAATTAATATTTATCTCACTTCAGTGATACAAGCTTGGAATAATAAAAGGATGCCTGCCTTATGAATGCAGAAATTGAAGACAACTTAGCTTAACTCCCAAGACGACCCATTGCTTTAATAATCACACGATACTGAAATGCATTAGGACCAGCATCTTAGTGTTTGATTATCCTGAGAAATTGGTGTCCAGGATGTATGTTGGAGGGCTGCTGTGAACACTGGGGCAATTGTGAAAAACTAAATTGAGTGGATATTTATTTCAAAAAGCTAATCTGGAGGAGAAAAAGAATGTAAATTGTATTGAGATTCAAAAGTGGGAGTTGTCACCATGAGTTACAGTGGGCAAGATGGTTTAATTTAGACCATTTGAAGTTAAAATTTGGGTTGGAGGAGGCACAAAGCACGGACATTGAAGTCAGTGAATGACAGCCAGTGGGTGCCAGGCTTGTCCACGGGATAGTTTGTACGTGCAGGGACTCTAGAAGAGGAGGATTGGTTTGCAAAGCTCGTACCATTCGCCTGATGAAAAATCCTTACCGTCATCCACAAAATCCATTTTTTCTGCCTTGAATTTTTTTTCTCATTTTGCTTCCTTTTCTTTTATGATGCTGCCCTCATTGTCTATGATTACTGTTTTAAAGTTCAAGACTCTGTTCAGATGCCACTAAAATTCCATAGCTATTTAGCTATATGATTCCATACAATGTATTAAAATTTGTTCTGTATTAAGAAAAAATAAGATTTACTAAAAGCATAGTACCTGTCTTTAGATCATCTGAGATATTTTTGTATCTATTATCAATTTTTCAATTTTTAGTGATTCTAGATAATTTGCAGTCAAGATTGAAGTGATTGCTTTTTCTCTCATTGGTTCGTTAGCATAAATAACCATCTGATAAACAACCCCAAAAGAGATATCATTATATTAGTCCTTCAAATCATGTTGTTTGAAGACCCAAGAAGTACCGAAATCTATGCCATGTACTTTAAAGATTCTTTTTTCTTTTTGAGTATTTTATTTTATTTATTTTGGGAGAGAGAGAAAGAGAGAGAGAGAGAGAACACGAGCAGGGGAGGGATAGAGAGAGAGGGAAAGAGAATCCCAAGCAGGTTCTGCACTGTCAGTGCAGAGCCTGACTTGGGGCTCAATCTCATGAACTGTGAGATCATGACCTGAGCCAAAGTTAAGAGTGAGATGCTTAACCGACTAAGCTACCTAGGTGCCCCTATGCTATATACTTTATATATAATATCTTTGGTTTTTAATTTTCAGTACAACAAGGTGATGTATTTTTAATCTTGTTGTATAGTTGAGAAAAATATGGCTTAGAAAGTTCAAGAATTACCCAGGTCATACAGTGGGAAAGTGGCAAAGGTAATATTTGAACTAATTTCTCTTAAAAATTAAGTTTATGCTGTTCTATTACAACATAAATTCACTCGTAATAACATTTTACCTATTCCTTGTCTAGCAGTGAATACAGTAAATGATTTTTACACCAATTTTATTTCTTCCTTAAATATTTAAAGGGATATTAATACAAACGAAACTGAATAGGGCTATGGTTTTCTTTGTGGGAATATTTTTAATTACAAATTTATTTTTATTAACTGGTATAGGAAAGACTATTGGCTTTTTTTTTCTAATTTCTTATGTCAGCTTCAGTTTCAATTTCTTCTAATCTGTCAGCTTTATTGATATGCAGTTTTTCATAATTTCTTACTACGTTTGTAGGATAATTTCTTTTAATGTTTGTAGAATCTATAATGATGTTTCTTTTTTCATCACTGCTATTGGTAATATGTATTTTCTCTCTATTTTGATCTTTATATGTAGAGTTATAACTTCCTTTGACTTTTCAAATAATCGTCTTTTGATTTCTTTGATTTTTCTTTATTGTTTGTTTGTACCTCCATTACTGCCTTTCTTCTGCATAATTTCAATTCAGTTTGACATTCATTTGGTAACTTACTAAGGTGGAAATAGCATTAAATTTTAATTGTTCTGTTTTTCTTTGATGTGCACTTAGAGATAAAATTTTTCCTCTTGCCACTGCTTTAACTGCATCCCATGAATTTGAATATCTTATGTTTTAGCTATCATTCAGTCCATAGAATTTACAATTACTCATGTGATTTATTCTTTAATCCATGGATTAATTATGCGTGTTGCTTAATTTCAAAATATTTGGTTACTTTCCTGATTGTTTTGTTATTGATTCTAAGTTAAATTCTATTATAATTAGAGAGAATTATCTCTAAGATTTAACCCTTAGAGTTTTATTGTATTTGTATGTGGCCCAGGAGTGGTCTTAGTGCATGTTTCATGTGCACTGAAAATAATGTATCTTCTGCATTTGTTTGATATAACGTTTTGTAAATGTCTATAGGATAAATTTGGTTTATATTATTTGTCCTGTTAAAATATGTAATATACATATAATATACATATAACTGTATTTGCGATTAGTATGTTCTCCCATTAGTTCTATCAGATTTTGTTTCACATATTTTGAAGCTCTGTTATTTGGCTTGTTATGTGTGCTTGGTTTTATCACTATAGAATATTCTGCATCATTTTGGGGAATATTCCTTGTTCTGTAGTGTATTTGGACTATTATTAATATAGTTGCACTATCTTTATTATGCATATTATTTGTATGATATAGATTCTTTCTGTTCTTTTGCCTTAACTTATTTGTCTTTATATTTAAAGTGCATTTTTAAACACAGCTTATAGTAGCATCTTATTTTTATATAAAATGAATAACGATTTTCTAATGCTGACTCCACATACACTTAATATAATTATTGATAAGGTTTGGTTAACATCTAATACTTTTTTTATTTGTCCTTTTTGTCCTCTGTTTATTTTAAAATTATTTTTTAAAAAGTTTGGCAGAATATATATAAACAAATTAACCATTTTACCCATTTTTATGTTAATTAAATATTGAATTGATTAAATATTTCTTTATATCCCATTTTATCTCCTCTGTTGACTTTTTGCTATACCAAGACCTTAATTGATCATTCTAGAGATTACAGTATGCCCTTAATCTGTTATAGTCCACCTTAATTTGTTTTTATTACTTTCTGTAAGAGTTCAAAACTTTAGGACAGTACACTCCTATTTTTCCGTATACCATTCTTCATACTATTTTTGTCATATAATCAATTTCAATGTATGTTAAGAATTGTTGCTCTTTTTGTTTTAACAGTCAGTTGTGCTCTAACTGATATAAAGACACAAAATAAGCTTTGTATATTTACTCACATATTTTTTTTTTATCTCTGGAACTCGATTCCTTTGTATGTATTCAAGTGGATTAATTATTTCCCTTTTCAGCCTAAAGAACTTTATTTTTTTATTAATTTTTTAAAAACTTACATCCAAATTAGCATATAGTGCAACAATGATTTCAAGAGTAGATTCCTTAATGCTTCTTACACATTTAGCCTATCTCCCCTCCCACAATCCCTCCCGTAACCCTCTGTTTGTTTTCCATATTTAAGTCTCTTATGTTTTTGTCCCCCTCCCTGTTTTTATATTATTTTTGCTTCCCTTCCCTTGTGTTCATCTGCTTTGAATCTTAAAGTCCTCATATGAGCGAAGTCATAGGATATTTGTCTTTCTCTGACTGACTAACTTCACTTATCATGATATTCTCTAGTTCCATCCACTTAGTTGCAAATGGCAAGATTTCATTCTTTTTGATTGGTGAGTAGTACTCCAATAATGATGTGGATGGTATATATATACCACATCTTCTTTATTCATTCATCCATCGATAGACACTTTGGCTCTTTCCATACTTTGGCTATTGTTGATAGTGCTGCTATAAACATTGGGGTGCATGTGTCCCTTTGAAACAGCACACCTGTATCCCTTGGATAAATACCTAGTAGTGCAATGACTGGATCATAGGGTAGTTCTATTTTTAATTTTTTGAGGAACCTCCATACTGTTTTCCAGAGTGGCTGTACCAGTTTGCATTCCCACCATCAGTGCAAAAGAGACCCTCTTTCTCCACATCCTCGCCAGCATCTGTTGTTACATGAGTTATTAACGTTAGCCATTCTGAGTGGTGTGAGGTGGTATCTCACTGTGGTTTTCATTTGTATTTCCCTGATGATGAGTGATGTTGAGCATAGTTTCATGTGTCTGTTGGCTATCTGACTGTCTTCTTTGGAGAAGTGTCTGTTCATGTCTTTGGTCCATTTCTTCACTGGATTATTTGTTTTTTGGGTGTTGAGTTTGATAAGTTCTTTATAGATTTTGGATACTGATCCTTTATCTGATATGTTGTTTGCAAATATCTTCTTCCATTCCATCGTTGCCTTTTCATTTTGCTAATTCTTTCCTTCACTGTGCAGAAGATTGTTATTTTGATGAGATCCCAATAGTTCATTTTTGGTTTTGTATCCCTTGCCTCTGAAGACATGTTGAGTAAGAAGTTGCTGAGGCCAAGGTCAAAGAGGTTCTTACCTGCTTTCTCCCCGAGGATTTTGATGGCTTCCTGTCTTACATTTAGGTCTTTCATCCATTTTGAGTTTATTTTTGTGTATTTTGTGTATTTTTTCCCAGCACCACTTGCTTAAGAGACTGTCTTTATTCCATTGAATATTCTTTCCTGCTTTGTCAAAGATAAGTTGGCCGTATGTTTGGGTGTCCATTTCTGGGTTCTCTATTCTGTTCCATTGATCTGAGTGTCTGTTCTTGTGCCAGTACCATACTGTCTTGGCGATTACAGCTTTGTAATACAGCTTGAAATCTGGGATTGCGATGCCTCCTGCTCTGATATTCTTTTTCAAGATTGCTTTGGCTATTTGGGGTCTTTTCTGATTCCATACAAATTTTAGGACTGTTTGTTCTAGCTCTGTGAAGAATGTTGGTGTTACTTTGATAGGGATTGCATTGAATATGTAGATTGCTTTGGGTAGTATTGACATTTTAACAATATTTGTTCTCCCTATCCAGAGAACGGAATATTTTTCCTTTTTTTGTGTGTGTCTTCAATTTATTTCATAAGCTTTCTACAGTTTTCAGTGTATAGATTTTCCACCTCTTTGGTTAGATTTATTCCTAGGTATTTTATGGTTTTAGGTACAATTGTAAATGGAATCAACTCCTTGATTTCTCTTTCTGTTGCTTCATTGTGTATAGAAATGCAACCTATTTCTGTGCATTGATTTCATATTCTGCCACTTTGCTGAATTCATGGATCACTTCTAGCAGTATTATGGTGGAATCTTTTGGTTTTTCCATGTAGAGTATCATGTCATCTGCAAAGAGTGAAAGTTTGACCTCCTCCTGGCTGATTTCAATGCCTTTTATTTCTTTGTGTTGTCTGATTGCTGAGGCTAAGACTTCCAATACTATGTTGAATAATAGTGACAAGAGTGGACATCCTTGTCTTCCTGACCTAAAGAGCTTTATTTAACCTTATTTGTGATATGCATTAAGAAGGACACTTGTTGGGAGGAGCACTGGGTGCTACATGTAAGAAATGTATCACTGAATTCTTCTCTTAAAACTGTTATTACACTCTATGTTTACTAACTTGGACTTAAATAAAATTAAAGAAAAGCATTATTGGTGAATGAGGCTTGTTAGTCATAAAAGATCTCATTGAAAAACCAATTCTATTTATTTGAAATTTCTTTAGAAAGTTTTCAGTTTGACGTAGTCCTATTTGTTTGTTTTTGCCTTTGTTGCCTATTTTTGGTGTCATATAAAAAAAAAGAAGTCATTGCCAAGACCAATTGCAAGGAACTTTTTCCCATATGTTTTCTTCTAGGAATTTTATGCTGTCAGGTCTTACATTTAAGTTTTTCATCCATTTTTAGTTAATTCCTATGAGTGGCATAAGATGGAGTCTAGTTTTATTCTTTTGCATATAGATATTCAGTTTTCACCACACAATTTATCGAAACAACTATCCTTTCCCTATTATGTGCTATTAGTGCTCTTGTCAAAGATTAGTTGACCATATATGTATGAATTGCTATCTGGGCTTTCAATTCTGTTTCAATGGTTTATGTGTCTGTCTTTATGTCAATGTCATACTGTTTTGATTACTACACTTTTGTAATATAGTTTGAAATCAGAAAGCATGATGCCTTCATCTTTGTTCTTCTTTATCAAGACTTCGTTGGTTATCTTAGGTCTTCTGTGTTTCCATACAAATTTTGGGATTGTTTTTATTTCTATGAAAAATGACAATGGAATTCTGATGGAGATTGAATTGAATCTGCAGATTGCTATGGGTGGTAGACATTTTAACAATATTAAGTCTTCCAATCCCAATAAGCAAGGGATATCTTTTCATTTATTTGGGTGTTCCATAATTTCTTTCGTTAATGTTATAGTTTGCAGTGTATATTTCAGCCCTTTGCTTAGATTTATGATTAAATATTTTATTATTTTTGATGTTCTAATAAATGGGATTGTTTCTTTAATTTCTTTATCCAAAAGTTCATTGTTAACATATAGAAATGCAACTGATTTTGTATATTGATTTTGCATACTGCAACTTTATTGAATTTTTTTATTCTAACAGTTTTTCAGTGGAGTCTTTAGGGTTTGCATGTAAGATTGTATTATCTACAAAAAGAGACAGTTTCACTTTTTCCCTTTCGATTTGCATACATTTTATTTATTTGTTGACTGATTTCCCTAAGACTTTCAATAGTATGATGAATAGAAGTGGTGAGAGTGGGCACCCTTGTATTGTTCCTCTTATTGAAGAAGAAAACCCTCAACTTTCACTGTTGAGTATGATATTAGCTGTAGCCTTGCCATTTACGGTTTTTATTATGTTGAAGTACATTCTTCTTTTTAAAATTAATTATTTATTTTGAAAGAGAGAGAGAGAGCGTGAGAAGGAGAGAGGTAATCTCAAGCAGGCTCCATGCTAAGAGCCATGCTCATCATGGAGCCTGATGTGCAGCTCAAACTCACAAACCATGAGGTCATGACTTGAACAGATATCAAGAGTTGGATACTCAGCGGACTGAGACACTCAGGTGCCCTGAGGTGCATTCTTCTATACTTAATTTGTTGCGAATTTTATTGTAAAAGGATGTTGACTTTTGTCAAATGCTTTAACCAACAAAACGAAATGGTAACCTACAGGCTGTAAGAAAATATTTGTGAATTATATATCTGACAAGAAGATAATATCCAAATATACAAGGAACCTATACAACTCTATAGCAAAAAAGCACATTGCCATTAAAAATGGGCAAAGATATTGAATGGACATTTTCCAAAGAACACATTCAAATGGCCAACAGGTATATGAAACAGTGCTCAACATCACTGATCATTAAGGAAATACAAATCAATACCACAGTGAGATATCACCTTATAACTTATTAGGATATCTTTTATGAAAAAAAAAAAGACCAACAGACAGCAACTATTGGTGAGGATATGGAGAAAAAGGAAATGTTTTTGATGGGAATGTAAATTGGTGCAGCCGCTATGGAAAACAGTATGGAGGTTTCCTAAAAAAATTAAACATAGATTTATAATATAATCCAACTATCCCCCTACTGGATATATATCAGAAGGAAATAAAACCAGTTTCTCAAAGGATATCTACACCTCTGTGTTGTGACATTATTTGCAATAACCAAGACATGGAAACAACTGAGGGCCCATTGATTGATGAATGGAGAAAAAAGATGTAATGTATACGCACACGCATGCACACACACACACACACACACACTGGAATATTATTCAGCATGGGAAAGTAAGAAATCCTGCCATTTGCAAAGACATGGATGAACTTAGAGGACATTATGCTAAGTGAAAATGGCAAGACAAAGACAGATACTATATGATCTGACATACATATGGAATCTACAAGAAAAAAAGTTGAACCTGACCTCATAGTAACAGAATAGAATGGTGGCTACCAGGAGCTGGGGAGTGGAGGAGGTAGGAAGATGCTGGTCAAATGGTATAAGCTTCAGTTATATGACAAGTAAGCTTTTGGGACCTAATGTATAGCATGGTGACTATAGTTAATAAAACTGTATTGTATATTTGAATCTCTTAAGCTAAGACAGTAGACCTTAATCACACACACACACACACACACACACACACACACACACACACACACACAGTGGTTATATGAGATGATAGATGTGTTAATTAACTGGACTATGGTAATCATTTTGCCACATTATATGCTTTATATACAGTTTTATTTGTCAATTATACCCCGATGGTGCTGAAACATTTTTTAAAAACTGCAATGCATGATCCCAGATTAGCTCCTGGATCCAAACGGTTTAAAATGACTTGACCGAGGAATTTTAACTGCATTTCAGACTGTATATTAGATAGTATTATGTCAGTGTTAAATTTTTTGATCATTGTATTTTGGTTACAAAGGAGAATATTCTTGTTCTTTAGAGATACATGCTGAGCTATTTATGAGTAAAGTGTCATGATATCTGCAATTACCTCAATTAATTCAGGGGGAAAAGATAAAACAGTGTGCAAAATGTTGACAACTGGTGACTCAAAGTGAAGAATACTTGAGGATTCATTGTGCTATTCTTTCAATTCTTCTGTGTGTTTAAAATTTGTTTCAAAATAAAAATCTGGGAAAAATACCTTTAGTTCACCTTCTCTTTTAATAGATATTTTACTGAATGTAGAAGTCTAGGTTGATTTTTTTTTTTTCTTTCGTTATTTGTCTCCTGCCTTGTGTTGTTTTCTGATGATACGGGCCTGGTCATTCTTATTACTGCTTGTGAGTATGAATAGGATTTTTGTTCTCTGGCTACTTGAAGATGTCCTTTTTTTTACTTTGGTTTATAGCAGTCTGATGGGCCTGTTACGGTTTTCTTTGTATTTGTTCTTTGTATTTTGTTGAGCTTCTAGGAAGTATAGGTTGATATTTTTAATCAAAATTGAAAATTTTAATGATTATTTATTCAAATATTTTTTTTCCATTCCCATCTCTTCCATCTCCTTGAGCCTCACTTACTTGAATATTGGACATTTTGGTATAATCTCATCTTTCTCTGAAAGATTATCTATCTATCTATCTATCTATCCATCATCATCTATCTATCATCTATCTTCCTTCTCTCTGTTCTTTAGTTTAGCTCCTATCACCCTGTTATCTTTAAGATCACTTTTCCTTTCTTTTGAAGTATCTGACCTGTTAAGCCCACCCAGTGAACTTTGAAAAATTCCAGTATTGTATTTTCAGGCCTAGGTTTTACATTGGTTTCTTTTTTATGGTTTCTAGTTCTCTTATTAAATTCCTCATATACTTTCTTATTATGTCCATCTTTTCTTATGAATACTTTTAAGATCTTTGTCTACAAATTCCAAAATTGCTGTCATTTAAAGGTTTATATCTATTGACTCTTTTCTTCTGCTTATGCATCATGTTTATTTTGCTTATGCACAAACTTGGCATTTTTTGTTTTTTATTGTAAGCAGGTCATTATGAATGTTACATTTTTTGAGAGTCTGGATTTTGTCTTTGGAATGTTCTTGCTTTCTCCTTTTTAAAAAAGGCTTACTTTTAGTTTTTATTAGGGCAGATACACAGGTATTCCTGACTGAACTACTGACATTTTGGACTGAATAGTTATTTGCTTTGGTCAGTGTAACATCTTTGTGCAATGTAACATTCCTGGTCTCTACTCTCTAGATGCCTGGCACACTTCCCATCCCCACCCCTAAAGCATAATAAATGACAAGGTTTCTAGACATTGCCAAAAGTTTCCTGAAAAGGGGTCAAAATTGGGGCACCTGGGTGGCTCAGTTGGTTGAGCGTCCGTTCAGCTCAGGTCATGATCTCATGGTCTGTGAGTTTGAGCCCCACGGCGGGCTCTGTGCTGACGGCTCATTAGAGCCTGGAGTCTACTTCAGATTCTGTATTTCCCTCTCTTCCTCTGCCCTTCCCCTGCTCACGCTCTGTCTCTATGTCTGTCGAAAATAAATAAACGTTAAAAAATTAAAAAAAAAAATAAGGGGTCAAAATCACCTCACTTGAGAAACACTGACATACAGTAGCTATTTCTCTGTGACCAGAATAGCTCTTCTTCTTATGGGTGGCCTCAACTGAATGCAAAGAATGTTTAATTTGATAGCTCCACTCTGGCTGGTCAGAGCTCTATAGACTTTCAGCACTGCGCAGCCTCTGGAATCTCAGCTCAACTCACATCCCCTAAATAGCCATATTCTGTCAGGCCTCATGGAGTCTTGCTTTATACATTTTCAATTTATATTCAACCAAATACTCAGGTGGACTCCTTTGCAGATTTGTGGAGCTCTTTCTTAATTCACCTCCTTCAATCATGTTACTCTGCCTTGAAAATTCCACTTGAACCTGCTACTCTGAACTCTGAATTCTATTTCTTCCACCTACCAAGGCTTCAGCTCTCTGTTGGGCTTTATTGGGCAGTGCAGTGAGTTGGATAATGCTCCTCTTCTGAAAACTGAGGCTAATGTGGACATTGTCATGTATGGTTCCTTGTCTCAGTGATCACAGCCCTGAGCTATCTGTTGTCCTGTGTTTGAAAACAGTTGCTACATATATTTGTCCAGTTTTATTATTGTCTACAGTGAGAACTTAAACCAGGATGAGCATTACTTCTTCATAGCTTATTCTCATAACTGTCACTGAATATTTCTAGTCACTAATGCAGTTTGAAGAACTTTTCCACTGGTATGTTTATTGTCAGGATGAAGAAGGATCACAACCCTGCCATTGGCTGAGTTTCTTTGCCAGCCTTACTATTACTTGGTTTAACAATTATATGCAGATATTCAAGGATTCTATAATTTTTCTTTCCTGAAGACATGAATATTTTCTATGTAATAACAGATTGTATCTCCTTTCTCTTAAATTTACACATTACTTCTTTTACATTTTTGTGTATTTATTTATTTCTGATTAGTACTATCTTTCCCATTTCTTCTATGCCTAAATTTTGTGATTGCAAATTTCACTATAAACCAAATTTTCAGTCTCTTTTATGACTAGCGTAATAAGAAGTGAACTAATCAGGGAATTAGGGATCAGGATTTCAGCTACAGCTTTGTTCCTGACTACTTATGTGATATTAGGAAATCACTTAGCATATTTGGTCTCAGTGCCCAAATCCTTAATGGGCTAGCTGCTCTCGAATGTCCTTTCCAGTTCTAAATCCTATACTGGATCTTAAAGGCAACTGAAATGTTTCTCTTTTCTCAAGGTAGCTAACTCAGACTCTGAAAGAAATTATAGGTCTTTAAAATTGTCTTTTGCTATAGTCAACAAAGGACAAAATATGATGTGTTAAAGCAATTAGAAAATATTTAAAGTGCTTTAATAATATAATTTTCTATATAATCTCCGTGGAGCAAAAATGGTCTTATTCATTTTTATGTTCCTGTGGATCTTATACATGGTAAATATTGAATTGCTTCATATTTTTATATTTCTGAAAAAAGAGGATAAAGGCTGAAATCATTTCACATGACAAAAGAAATCTGGCTCTCCTTTTATCAAAACACGATCTTTCCTATGTCTCTCTCACTGCCTCTTTCACTCATTTCATCTAAATTATAACTCATTCATCTGAGTTGGCCCTGTCTTAGGCCTACACGATGACTGATTTCTGACCTGTACAAAGCTGGCACTCAGGCCTATGTGCATTTGACAACCTTGTGTTGAATGGAGCTCTGGTTATGTGTCGTGAATGAATAAACTGTTAAGATACTGAAATCTGCCCCAATGGAGCTCAAGTTCCAGTGGAGGTGATTGATAGGACAGCCAATAATTACAAATCCAGGTGATCAGTGCACAAGATACTAGGGAACCAAAGGCAAGAAGTCAAAGTTAAGAAATATAAATGGGTTTTTCATTTGGGCTGCCTGGGTGGCTCAGTTGGTTAAACATCTAACTCTTGGTTTCAGCTCAGGTCATGATTTTAAGGTTTGTAGGTTCAAACTCCACATCGGGCTCTGTGCTGAGCAGTGTACAGCCTGCTTGAAATTCTCTCTCTTGCTCTCTGACTCTCCCTCACTAGTGTTCTCTCTCTCTCTCTTTCTCTCTTTCTCTCTCTCTCTCGTATCTATTTCAAAATACATAAACTTAAAAAAATCTCTTAAAAATATAAATGGGTTTTTCATTTCAAGATTGTAGTTGAGAAGACTTTCAGCACTGGTTCCTTTCTGGACCTCACTTAAGTCAAGCTCTTTTCTGTCTCAGAGTCTTGGCTCTAGAATGTTCTTTATATCTTCACTTCTTTGGCTCCTTCTCATCATCTAAGTTTCAGTTCAAGTGTGACCTTCTTTAAGGCCTTTCCTTTTTGCCTTATTCAAAACAGTCTCACCTTCATTACTTAATTTCCCTAATAGTTTGCTTTCAGCTAGTTATCATTATTCACAGTTAACTTACTGAGTCACGGTTTATTGTCTGTCTATAGAAATGGTAGGAACCTGTTTTGATCACTTCTAGATTCCTATTACCTAGAACATGTTTGGCTTGTAGAAACCACTGAAAGATATTTATTGAGTGAAAGGAAGGCTTAACAAATGAAGTAATTGTAGAAAAAATGCTTCTCCTTCTACCTATCCCTACCCTCCAAAGAATGTTATGCCATTAGTACAAAAAATTACCCTCAATATTTCATGTTCAATAACTCAGAGAATATTTAATAAGTCAAGTATTGTTCTAGCCAGAGTTTATGATATGTAATAAAACACATTCTACCTTGATAAGAAAAATATTGTTTATTACATGCTTATTTCTATAGATAGTAAGTTTGAAGTATAGAAAATCTTAGGTCTCAAAATGAATCATTTAAAATGTAAGCATGCATAATATATGGATAACGAGTATTGTATTAGCAGCAGCAAAATCTAGTGTGATAGATTAGGTAACTGAGAAATATATTCACCTACTTCCCTGCTTGCTCTAGAGAAAGGTGTTTACCTCTCTGCCTCTTGACTTTTGGGGATAAGCCACAACTTACTTAGGCTGATGAAACATCAGTAAACCTAACATAAGAAGAGATTTGAAGTTTCTTGAACAGTTGGGTTTGTCCTCTTGTGTTTCTTCTGTCACCACAAGCCACACTTCACCAAATAGCGGTTGCTCCCCTCCTCCCAGACCATGTCCAGGATGAATATATAAGGAGTAGACTTGAGCCAGGTGCCCATCAGCTTGGAGTAAGCATCCCAGCAGAGCTCAGCCTAAATCACAACCCGTGTGCCTACTAGCATGTGAAACTCAGCCAGATACAAGGCTCACAGTGCTGTTGAAATCCTGAATTAAGAAATTTAAATGCACATGTAATCTTTGTTTTTAGGCTGTGGGATATACGGAAATTATTTAGGAAAACATCACATTGGCCCATGAACTAGAAAGGCACAAGAAGAGGGTTTTTATAGCATGCTTAGGCACGACAGGAAGCAATTTCCGCCCTCGCTAGTCATATTTACCTTGTAACTGAAGCCAGTTTTAGAATGTTATAGAACTTTGTGTTGGCCTATGGTTTTTATCTTTTTTGTTAAATATGTATGTGTAGAAAAAGATGGGATAAAATGATAATAATGCATATTTATGGAACATGGAGCACTTGCTTTGACAGGCACACTTCCAGGAGCCTCTCATTCTGTTAGGACTCCACAAAGATATGAGATAGAGATATTAATTCCATTTAATAGATGAAAAAACTGAGGCACTGAGTGTATAAGTAATTTGTCCAAGGCCAAAAAGCTGGACAGTGGCACTGTTACAATTCTACCCAAACAACATGGTTCCAGGGTCTATACACTTAACCACAATGTAACACTAGAGTATTTCTGGCCTATGACTAATATATTACTCACATATAATTCAGAAACATCTGGCTTCTCAGTACTGTTTCCTTCAAAAATTCCAAATAGCTCAAAATTGATTTTAAATACTGCAGTTTTGACAATTTAAGGATTGCTAAGTGCAGGTGTTCTGTGTTCTGAATATGTCACTTTGTATTGAGTCTGCAGACTGCCTTCCTAAGTGTCTGCCCATCAGAATAGAGAAGGCAGCAGAACGTCAAAGACCTGCACACAAGAGATGGACATCTAGGGGGTGCAAGTCCCTGAAAAGCAGAAGGGGGTTGTCATGATAAAGCTGATAGTCACATATCTAACTTCTTCTTTGTAGGTGCTTAAGAAATGTTATTTTAAAAATAATAATAACAATAATAATAATGACAGTAATAATGTTATTATTAAGTAGTAATAAAAGGTTACTAGTGAAGATGGGCAATGGCATATTTGAAGCTATTTAAAAAATGAAAGAAAGAAAAATGTTTCCAAAGCCATTATTTTTCTTTAGTGGATAAGTACAGCTGTTTTTCTCTACAAATGTATATATTAATAGAGAACCTGCATGTAATTTAGCGTTCTTTGCCCTGGAAACTAAAGCATTGAATGATGCTTCATTACAAGAGTCATGCAAAGAGAGGCTTTTAAAATTAACTGCTGTGAATTTTAGGTTATGTAGAAATCAGTAATTTTAGCTTCAGCCAATCTGCTTTTTACTTAGTGATGGGTAAGTTTATGGGGCAAATCAGATATAAAATGAACGAGTCTTGGTCCTGAGCACCACTCCCAATTAGAACAAAATTTAATAGTTCACAATGTTCCCTTCAGGTCGTTCTCTTCTATTTCCATACAGTCATAGAGTTTTAAAAATGGAGATTTTTCATGTCAATTTCAATTTTCATGTCATTTCAATACAAATGTCTATTTGGTTCTTGAATTCTCTCTGATGGAGGAATGTACCATTGCTGGGGTATATCCCACCTCACACCTGATGCATTTTAATTGGCCAGCTCAAATTTAATATGTCCCAAACCAACTCACTCAAGTCAGAAATATTCATTCTTGCCCCACCCCCTTTATCCGTGGCATCTAGCCCATCACCAAGTTATTCTAACTACAAATATCTTTTGAATGTCTTCACTTTCTTATGTGTTTACTTCCCTCTGTGTCACAAATTGGGTCCCAGACACCATAATCTGTCTTCCATATTGATTTAGTAGTCTCTGAGTAGTTTCTCTGGTTCTGCGCCTACACCTTTTAAATCTGTACTCCTAGCAAGCCAGAGGGGTTTTCTTTTCTTTAATGTAAATAAAATCTTTTCCTCCTTTCTGTAAAACCCTTTATTCTTCAACAGATTCATATTGTGCTTAGATATAACTATAAAGTTTGGCCCTGCATCCTTTGATATTCTCATCTCTCTGCACAGTGCTTGTCTATGATGGCCTCCTTTGATTGCATTTTATGTTATTACCACTCCCATCTTAAGTTGTTTAAGAATTAAATGATAAATGTAAAGCACTTAGAATTGTGCTTTACAAATATAAATTAAAAAATACATACATACACATACATACCACATCTTCTTTATCCATTCATCAATCAATGGACACTTGGGCTGCCTCCATATCTTCACTATTGTAAATAACACTGCTATAAACATAGGGGTGTGTGTATCTCTTTGAATTAGCATTCTTGTATTCTTTGGGTAAATATCCAGTAGTGAGATTGCTGGGTTGTAGGGTAGTTCTATTTTTAGCTTTTTGAGGATACTCCGTACTGTTTTTCACAGTGGCTGCACCAGTTTGGATGCCAACAAACAGTATACAAGGGTTCCTTTTGCTCCACATCCTCACCAACATCTGTTGTTTCTTGTGTTGATTTGAGCCATTCTGATAGGTGTAGGTAATACCTCATTGTAGTTTTGATTTGCATTTCTCTGATGATAAGTGATGATGAGCATCTTTTCATGTGTCTGTTGGCCATCTAGATGTCTTCGGAGAAATGTCTGTTCCTGTCTTCTGCCCATTTTTAAATTGGATTATTGGGGTGCCTCGTGGCTCAGTTGGTTAAGCATATGACTCTTGACTTCTGCTCAGGTCATGATCTCATGGTTCATGAGTCTGACCCCTGCATTGGTCTCTGCACTGACAGTGCAGAACCTGCTTGGGATTCTCTCTCTCCTCTCTCTGTCCCTCCCTCACTCACTCTTTCTCTCTCAAAAATAAATAAATAAACTTTAAAAATTGGATTATTTGAATGTTGAGTTGTATAAGGTCTTTATATATTTTGGATACTAGCCTTTATCAAATATGTCATTTGCAAATATCTTCTCTCATTCAGTAGGTTGCTTTTAGTTTTGTTGATTGTTTCCTTTGCTGTGCAGACCTTTTTATTTTGATATTGTCCCAATAGTCTATTATTGCTTTTATTTTCCTTACCTTGGGAGACATGTCTAAAAAGCAGTTGCTATGGCAAATGTCAAAGAAGTTTCTGCCTGTGTTCTATTCTAAGATTTTTATGGTTTCATGTCTCACATTAGGTATTTCATCCATTTTGAATTATTTTTTGTGTATAGTATAAGAAATGGTTCAGTTTCATTCTTTAAAAATTTTTTAATGTTTCTTTATATTTGAGAGAGAGAGAAAGATAGAGTGAAAGAGAGTGCAAGCAGGGGAGAGACAGAGAGGAGACAGAATCTGAAGCAGGCTCTAGGCTCCAAGCTGTGAGTCGTCAGCACAGAGCCCGAGGCAGGGCTTAACTCATGAGCAGTGAGAGCATGACTGGAGCCAAAGATGGACCTTAACTAACCAAGCCACTCAGGAGCCCCCATTTTCATTCTTTTGCATGTTACTATCTAGTTTTCCCAGCACCATTTGTTGAAGAAACTGTTCTTTTCCCGTTGAATATTCTTTCCTACTTTGTCAAAGGTTAATAGATCATGTAATTGTGGGTTTATTTCTGGGTTTTCTATTCTGTTCCATTGATCTATGTGTCTGTTTTTGTGCTAGTATCACACTGTTTTGATTACTACAGCTTTATACTATAACTGGAAATCAAGAATTGTGATGCCTCCAGCTTTGCTGTTCTTTTTCAAGTTTGTTTTGGTTCTTTGGGGTCTTTCGTGGTTCCATACAAATTTTAGGATACTTTGTTCTACAGATATTTAATTTATCTTCATCCATCTTTGCTATCATAACTAAATCAACATTGAATTCATAAATAAGTCTGACGAAATTATTGAATTTAAAATTTTAAATGCTAATTATTTGATAAATCCTAATAATTTTGAAGAGTCATTATTGTCACCTAAACATATGATGACTAATAATTTAAAATTTCCTCCAAGAAATTCCTCCAAGAAATTTCTTTTAAGAAAACTCATTATACAAAAAGGTGCAAAAAGGAAGAGTTAAATGAAGATGTACTTTTTTATTTACCAAATGATATTTTGTTTTGAAACGTTTTTAAATTTACATTGCATGTTATTTCAACATTGCATTTCTGTTTATTTTTTTTAGAAACTTAATTTATTGATAAAATAAATTAGGATTTTATACATAAACTGTAAACCAAAGTATTCCTGTTTTATTAATACAGTGAGTTCAAGTTCTTAAAGGAAACACTAGAATATTTGTAAGAATGAATACTTTACATATTGCCAATGCGTCAGTAGGAAAATATGCTTTCAGCTAAGTTTTCAATATGAAGATGAAAAGGACTTCATGTTTATATAAGAAGGAATAGAAAGATTGGAAGTCTCAGTTATTAACAAGTTTTGCTGGAAGGGACTTGAAAATCATCGGCTTTTAAAAACCTAACTAAAGGGATGTTGATGGCATCTGCTGGTTACAAAAAACCATAATGATGAAAAGTACTGACAGAATGTGCTGCTCCTGAAAAAAAGTCTAAAAAACTGACAGCCTCTTGTATAGATTTTTGAGAAATAGTAAAGAACCTCAAATGATAATAATGTTAAATGGCAAGCATATTATCCCTCGAGGGAAAAATATAATGAGAATACAATGTTTTAGTGGTGTAGAAACATTAAATGAGATAGTGAGATAAACAATGCTTTATGTTTGATTAATTTGGACAGGCAATCCAATAATTTGACTCAGAAGAAAACGAATACAGCTTCAGAGGTTTTGAGAGAAATTTTTATTCAAATAATCTAGATCATTACTTCAATTTTGATATTAAGCCATTAGCTGTTGGCCAAGAAAGAGTTTCTTTTTTGAAAGGGGTGTTTTCTGCAATAATAAATGTTTAAAGACTTCCTAAAATTTTGGCTGAGGGCTATATGAAACCAGTTCAGTGCAACCCACGTGGCTTATTCTACTTTTTATTACTCCATTTAACCATTTTGATATGAAATTAATTATTCATTAATTAATGAATTATTCTACTTTTTATTACTCCATTTAACCATTTTGATATGAAATTATTTTACCACATTTAGGAAACCCCTTAAAGTATACATACAAATCATATTGCGTAAACCAACTCAACTCATAAATTGAACTATTGGTGACTGTTTAGGCTTCACTATCCTTACTTCTCTATCCATCTTCTATAATGCTACTAGAGTTTTCTCTAAATTATATTTTAATATGTTGCACTTTATCTCCATAAATATTCAATCTCCCACTGTCCCCAGCATAAAGTTTAAGTTTCCTAGCCTAATATGCCACTCCCTTGATAATGGTCACCCAGACTATGTTTACAATATAATTTTGGCCTCTCAGGTTTACAGCCTCTCTGAGAGCCTCCCCATCTAGTTATGATTTCCCCCTCCATAGCTGACTTACCCATACTTTCCTCTCTCTGACTTGCATGGCCTCAAATTCATCTAAATGGACAAGTCATATTCTTGCTCCAAGACCCACCTCAATAGTAATCTCCTCTCATTCACTTTCTGTGGTAGGCAGAATAATATAAACAAACAAACAAACAAACAAACAAACAAACAAGATGTTCCTGTGTCGTCATCCCTGGAACCTGTGAGTAGATTACCTACGTGGGAAAAAAGACTTTGCAGATGTGCTTAAATAGAGGATCTAGTGATGGAGAGATTATCTTGGATTATCTAGATGGGCTGATTATGGAATCTTATCAAGGAAAAGGGAAGCAAGAGAGTTAGAGAAATAGGCATAATGATGGAATAAGAGGTCAAAATGATGCAATTTCTGGTTTTGAAAATGAAAGAAGGCCACAAACCAGGAATAAATTTAACCAAAGAGGTGAAAGACTTGTACACTGGAAAGTATAATAAACATTGAGGAAAAAAACCAGAAAGACATTTTGTGTTTATGGACTGGAAAACAATGCTGTTAACACGGCAATGCTATGTTTCCTGAGACTGAGGAAGGAAAATAAGGAGGAACTGTTTAATGAATATGACTTTTTATTTTGGGGTGATGAAATTACTTTGGAATTATATAGAGGTAGTGAGGGCACATTTTGAATGCTCTACATGATGCTTAACTGTTCAATTTAAAATGGTTGGTTTAGGGGTGCCTGGGTGGTTCACTCAGTTAAACGTCTTGACTTTTGATTTCAGCTCAGGTCATGATCTCACAGTTCATGAGTGTGAGCCCTGCATTGGGCTCTGTGCTGATAGCACAGAACCTACTTGGGATTCTCTTCCTCCCTCTCTCTTTGCCCCTTCCAGTCTTGTCCTCTCTCTCTCTCTCTCTCAAAAAATAAACAAACAAACAAAATAAAATGGTTGGTTTCCAAAACAGATGAACAGGGAGGGGGGAAGAGAGGCAAACCAGGAAACAGACTCTTAACTATAGAGAACAAACTGAGGGTTGCTGGGCAGGGAGATGAATTAAATATGTGATAGGTGTTAAGGAGGGCACTTGTGATGAACACTGGGTATTCTGTGTAAGTGATGATTTTAGGTGGATCTATTATAAACAAGGCATCACTGTTTGTGGCAGATTTTTTACTTTTTTATCCAATTGAAAATATGTCTTTTTACCTAGTGAATTTAGTTTTAATTATTGATATGTTTGGGATTAATGCCATTGCCTTATGTCATACTTGCTATTTATCCTACATTTTCAATGCTTTCCCTCCATCCTGTTTTCCTACCTTCTATTGGATGGTTTAGAAGTTGATTCTTTTTCTCTCTTTTTTCTGTACTACTTTATTTTTAATTTTAATTCCATTAAAATTAACATACAGTGTTACATTAGTTTTAGGTGTACAACATAGTGATTTGACAATTCTATATATTATTTAGTGCTCAGCATGATAAGTGTACACTTAATCCCCTTCATCTATTTTGTCCATCCCCCCACTCACTTCCCCTCTGGTATCACCAATTCTCTGTATTTGAATCTGTTTTTATTTTGCCTCTTTTTTTGTTTGATCACTTGATTTGTTTCTTAAATTCCACATATAAGTGAAATCTTATGGTAATTGTCTTTCTTTGACTTATTTCACTTAGGATTATACCCTCTAGATTCATCCATGTTGTTGCAAGACTTAATTCTTTCTTATGAGAAGTATTTCATTGTATGTATGTATATACATATATGGGTGGCTCAGTCAGTTAAGTGTTCAACTCTTGATCTCTTGATTTTGGCTCAGGTCATGATCTCACAGTTGTATGATCAAGCCCTGTGTCAGGCTCCATGTCCAGCATGGAGCCTGCTTAAGATTCTCTCTACCTCTCCCTCTGCCCCTCTCCCCTGCTCATGCTCACTATGTCTCAACCCACCCCCCTCTCCCAAAAAAATAAAAACACAAAACACATCTTTATCTATTCATCTATTGTTGAATGCTTGGGCTTTTCCATATTTTGGCTATTGTAAATAATGCTACAATAAACATAGGGTGCATATATCTTTTCCAATTATTGTTTTCACATTCTTTGGGTAAATACACAGTAGTAGAATTACTGGATCATATGGTAATTCTATTTTTAATTTTTTGAGGAACCTCCATGCTGTTTTCCACAGTGGTTGCACCAGTATACATTCCCACCAACAAGGGTTCCTTTTTCTCCACATCATTGCCAACACTTGTTGTTTCTTGTGTTGTTGATTTTAACCATTCTGACAGGTGTGAGGTGATATCTCATTGTAGTTTTTTCAATTTCCCTGATGATTAGTGATGTTGACCTTATTTTTATATGTCTGTTGGTCTTTAGACATCTTCTTTGGAGAAATGTTTGTTCATGTCTTCTGCACATTAAAAAAATGATTATTTGGGGGTTTTGGGTGTTGGGTTGTATAAGTTCTTTAGATATTTTCAATACTAATCCTTTATCAGATATGTTGTTGCAAATATCCCATTCAGTTGGTTGTCTTTTGTTGTTGTTGTTGTTGTTTCTTTAGCTGTGCAGAAGCTGTTGTGGTGCCAACAGTTTATTTTGCTTTTGTTTCCCTTGCCTCAGGAGACATACTGAGAAAAATATTGCTATGACCTATGTCAGAGAAATTTCTTCGTTTACTGTCTTCTAGGATTTTTACAGTTTCAGGTGGTGTCATATTTAGATCTTTAATTCATTTTGAATTCATTTTTGTGTATGGTATAAGAAACTGGTCCAGTTTTATTCCTTTGCACGTAGCTGTCCAGTTTTCCTAACACCGTTTGTTGAAGAGACTGCCCTTTTTCCATTGGATATTCTTTCCTGGTTTGTGGAATATTAAATGACCATATAATCATGGATTTATTTCTGGGTTCTCTATTCTGTTCTATTATTGATCTATGTATCTATTTTTGTGCCGGTACCACAGTGTTTTGATTACTACAGCTTTGGAATACAGCCTGAAATCTGGGATTTTCGATACATCCAGTTTTGTTCTTCTTTTTTCAGGATCTCTTTGGCTATTTGGAGTCTTTCGTGGTTCCATACAAATTTTATGATTGATTGTTCTGTGAAAAATGCTGTTAGTATCTTGATAGGAATTGTATTAAATCTGTAGATTGCTTTGGGTAGTATGGACATTTTAACAATACTTATTTTTCCAATCCATGAGCATGAAATGTCATTCAATTTATTTGTGTTGTATTCAATTTCTTTCATCAATGTTTTATAGTTTTCAGAGTATAGGTCTTTCATCTTCTTGGTTAAGTTTATTCCTAAGTGTTTTATTATTTTTGTTACAAGAGTAAATGGGAATTACTTCTTAATTTCTCTTTCTGTTATTTCATTATTAGTGTATAGAAATGCAAGAGATTTCTATATATTGAATTTGAATCTTGTGATCTTAGTTTATTTATCAGTTCTAGTAGTTTTTTGGTAGAGTCTTTCAAGGTTTCTATGTATAGTATCATGCCACCTGTAAATAGTAAAAGTTTTACTTCTTATTACCTATTTGGATGGCTTTTATTTCCTTTTCTTGTCTGATTGCTATCAATAGGACTTTCAGTATTATATTGAAAACTGGTAAGAATGAACACCTTTGTCTTTTTCCTGATGTTAGGGGAAAAGCTCTCAGTTTTTCACCATTGAGTATGATGTTAACTTTTCATATATGACTTTTATTATGTTGAAGTATGTTCCCTGTAAACCTACTTTGTTGAGGGGTTTTTATCATGAATGGATGCTATACTCTGTCAAATACTTTTTATGCATTATATGGTTTTTTATTCTTTCTATTTTTTATATGATGTATCATGTCGATTGGTTTGTGAATATTGAACTACTCTTGCCATCCCAGGAATAAATTCCCTTTCCTCCCCTCCCCTTCCCTCCTCCCCTCCTCTCCTCCTCCTCCTCCTCTTCCTCCTTCTCTTTCTCCTTCTCCTTCCTATCCTCCTTCTCCTTCTCCTGCTTCTGATGCTGCTCTTTATTTATGCTCTAATCTTTGTTATTTCTTTCTTTATACTTGTTTTGTGTTTTGTTTGTTGTTATTTTTCTATCTCCCTTATATGAAAGGGTAGGTTGTTTATTTGGAATTTTTCTTGCTTCTTGAGGTAGACTTACTTAGTAGTGCTATAAACTTCCTTATTAAAATTGCTTCAGCTGCATCCCAAAGATTTTGGATCATTGTGTTTTCATTTTCATTTCATTCGTCTCCATTTTTTATTTCCTCTTTGATTTCTTGGTTGACCTATTCATTGTTTAGTACCATGCTATTTAACTTCCATTTTTTTGTGCTCTTTCCAGATGCTTTCCTGTGGTTGATTTCTAGTTTCATAACATTATGGTCAGAAAATATGCATGGTATGACTTTGATCTTTTTGAATTTTTCAAGACTTGTTTTGTGGCCTAATATGTGATCTGTTTGGGAGAATATTTCATGTCCACTTGAAAAGAATGTATATTCTGATGTTTCAGGTTGGAATGTTATGGATATATCTTTTATGCCATCTGGTCCAATTTGTCATTCATAGCCACTGTTCTCTTGTTGATTTTCTGCTTGATGATGTATCTATTGATGTATGTGGAGTGATAAACTCCCCTACTATTACTGTATCACTATTGATTAGTTCTTTTATGTTTGTTATTAACCACCTAACGTATTTGGGGGCTACCATGTTGGATGCATATGTCTTTTTGTTGGATTGTTCCCCTTATGATTATAGAGTGTCCTTGTCTCTTGTTACAGTCTTTGTTTTAAAGTCTATTCTATTGCTACCTTGGCTTTCTTTTCACTTTCCCTTGCATGATAAATGCTTTCCCATCCCTTAACCTTTAAAGTACATGTGTCCTTAGGTCTGAAATACGTCTCTAATAGATAGCATGTAGATGGGTCTCGCTTTTTTATTCATTCCATCCCCTAGGTCTTTTGATCGGAGTGTTTAATCCATTTACACTCTAAGTGATTACTGACAGGTATGTTTTTATTGCCATTTTGTTACTTACTTTATCGTTGTTTTTATAGCTCCTCTGTGTTCCTTTCTACTTTTGTCTCTTCTGTCACGGTTTCCTGGCTTTCTTTAGTGATATATTTGGATTCCTTTCTCTTTTATTATTTTTTGCATATCATTTACCAATTTTTGATTTGTGGCTACCTTTAGGTTTATATCTAAGATCTTCTGCATAGAGTAGTCTATATTAAGGTGACGGTCGCTTAAGTTTGAACTCATTCTAAAATCACTAACTTTTTATTTCTCTGCCTCCTACATTTTAGGTATATGATGTCATTATTTAAATCCTTTCAGTGTTTTTCAAATTGCTGTTTCTATGCTGTATCTCAGTGGGGCTGTTTGTTTTACTGTCTCTTTATGGGCAGGGACTCAATTTCCTATTGCCCTCTAGCTCTCCAGAGCCAAGCCCCCTGATTTTGAAAGTGTCCTCTGTTAAAGTATAAGAACTTGCGAAATTAGGCCTCTCTGGTTTTCAAAGCGAAATATTATGGGGATTTGTCTTCCCAGTGCAGATCCCCCATGCCTGGTGTGGGTTTTGCTCCTCTGCTCTCTCCGTACCAGTGATATCGGTCCCTCCTATGGAAGACTACTGTGTGTCAATTTGGCTCTCAACCACGTCTCTGCCCTTCCTACCCTCTTCGATGTGGCCTCTTCTCTGAACTTAGCTGTAGAGAGTCTGTTCTGCCTGCCTTCGGGTTATTTTCTGGGTTACTTACACTAATGTGGGTGTTTTCTACCTGTATCTGTGGGACAAGGGGAACTTAGGATCTTCCTACTCTGTCATATTCTAGAAATTGATTTTTTATAGAGAATTTAATTTTGTTACTGCCATTTTTCCAGGAGTAAGATCTTTGATCCCTTTGCTTGCAACCATTTTATATCATTATGTTTTTGGAATTTCTCATAGCACAGAGCTAGGTTTTTAAGCCTAATTTTAGAAGAATTGTCTTTTAAAAGGAAATTTTAATCCATTTGTAGATTTAATGTTAATATCGTGTGTGTGTGCGCGCATGCATGCACGCATTTATGAGTTTATCTTAGTAGGTTTATTTTTTGATGAGGATTTAAATTTCCCTATAGTTTGAAAGTATCTTTAAATATTGACTTTAAATAACATTTCATTTCGATTCTAGAGGGCTTCCATAATCTTAGGCCAATTTTTGTGATAACTTCTGTGTTTACAGCTCTTGTACTATATAGCTTATGAAAATTCAGACATCACGCACGTGCATTGTGACTTTCCCCTATGTTTCCTCAATCCTCTCCCTGGACTGACTCCAAGTCTCCTCAGTCTGGTGGGCAACACTTCTCAGTTTCACTCTATTGGATTTTGCAACCTGTCAAGTCTCCCAGCTTTATATTATGGTGTTAGTCTCAACCCCCCTGACCTCCACGGTTCATGAAACTATTTTTCACATCATCAGATGTATGTTAGAACCCATTTCCAATTCTCTAGGAAGCCAAGCTCTACACAAGCCAAGCTCTTATGTGCTGCTGTTGCTAATGCATGTTTATTGTTCGACTTTGATTCTTGTGTTTTTAAAAATGTTTATTTATTTATTTCGAGAGAGAGAGTATGTAAGTGGGGGAGGGACAGAGAGAGAAGGAGGGTGAGGATCTTAAGCAAGCTACACGCTCGGTGTGGAGCCTGATACAGGACTCGATCTCATGACTATAAAATTATGACCTGAGCTGATATGAAGAGTTGGACATTTAACTGACTGAGACACTCAAGTGCCCCTGTTTGGCTTTGATTCTGCTTGCCATTTCTAGCATCTGAGAATTGCTTTTTGTTCTTGATCATATTTTACTTTGTATTTCCAGGTAATTGTAGTAAGAGGAATATCTATATGAACTTAGTTGACCGTGTTATGAGAATTTGTAGCAAATTAAAAAATCTACTTTTAATGAAAAAAATCAGTAATAGTTGAACAATTACGTGAGTGAACAAAGTCATATATCTATTGACATAAAGTTGGTAAGAACACTTTTTTCCCCTTCAATTGGTAGGCTCTAGAAATTAGAGATTAGGATAATTTGTGTTGGGTCTGTTAACATAATCCGTGAATGAAGTTACTGAACCATTGGACTCACTTTTGAAAAGCCACAAATTGCTATTCTTTGACCTTTTGTTCAAGTAAGAAAAAGAAATCAGTTTAAAGAAAGAGCTGCAAGAGACCCTGACAGCACGGTTGTCATCTCAGAATATAAGAAAAGAAAACAGCACTGGAAACTTAGCTCTCCACATGTGCACTGATAACTTCTCCCCCTCTGTGGACCTCATATGCTCATTTCTTATTCCTTTTTTCTTCCTCCCTACCTCTGTTATTTCCTTCCTTCCTTTCTTCTACAAATAGCAACTGAGGACACAAAGTTACACTATCTGTGGCACTGAAGAATTATTCTTGCTGTGAGAATCTCATCTGGGAGTTTCATTTTAGTTGTCCAATGACTCTGCAAGTCAAGAAACTGCCCAGCCACACACAATTGCTGATAATAACTCATGATCTTCATAACTCATTCCTTCTTTACTTTTTTTTTTATTAGCCTCTTATTCATTATTATTCATTGTACCTACCTTCTCTGCCTCCATGTATACTCATATGCCCTTTTCTCAATTATATTAAATCAATTGCTTCTCAGCCTTTTGGCTAAGATCAAGTGACATTAAATCAAATGGGGTTAGATTATCTATTGTCTTCTATAAAGGAACACTTCTTTTCTTCTCTATTTCACAGAAACCTGTATAGCTCTTGCTTCCAGTCCACTGTCTTTAAGCGGATCCCTCCTCTCAACCTTGGGACTGCTTTAGAACCAGTGGCTACTAAAAAATAAATGTTAATGGAAATTTTAGGGATAAAGTGGAACCTGTTGTATAGCTCAGTTTTAACTCCAGTGAAGTCAAAAGCTACAGCCTCAAATTCAAACCTTACAGAATTTAAGCTCCAAATGGGTCAATTCTGACCTAGTCCTAGTGGGATCCTACAGGTGATAGCTTGCTATAGCACAATGTGATTTTTTGAATCATACTGAGTTCCCTCAGAGCATGATTTTACAATTTTTCTGAAAGGAACTTGGGATTCTTTGTAATTTGAACATGGAGGTATTTCTGGGCTCATAATTACACAGAAAATGGGGTATGCTGAAGTGCAGGTAAGAGTCGTGTCTTGGTCTGGGCTCTAGTGGCCTGACAGATTTCTCGAGCTTTGCTCTCAGGATCACTCATCAATCTAGGTAACCAAAATGAGACCACCTTCTCATTGCCCGAGGACTTAAAAGTTTTAGAATATCTTTAGATATCCACTGAAGTGTTATCTTTTCAGAGCTGCTTCCCTGACCACCCAGTGTACAATATACCCCTCTTCATTTATATCACATGACTTTTAAAAACATTCTACCTGGGGTGCCCGGGTGGTTCAGTCGGTTAAGCGTCCGACTTCGGCTTAGGTCCATGAGCTCGAGCCCCGCGTCAGGCTCTATGCTGTCAGCTCAGAGCTTGGAGCCTGATTCAAATTCTGTGTCTCCGTCTCTCTGCCCCTCCTCCACTCATGCTCTGTCTCTGTCTCAAAATAAATAAATGTTAAAAAAATTTTTTTAATAATAAAAAAAATAATAAAAACATTCTACCTAACCTGCATCGCCATTTGATAATTTTCTGTTTTTATTTGTCACCTTAATGTCTCTTTTCCCCCTCACTCCAGATATGAATTTATATGCCTGGTAATATTTGTTGGATGCCAGATACTGTGAATTTTACCTTTTAAAATACTGCAAATTTTGTATTTCTTAAAAATATTCTTGAGCTCCTTATGGGAGGAGGTGAAGTTACTTAGAAATAATTTGGTCCTTTTTCATCTTGCTTTTAAGCTTTGTTAGCCAAGACCAGAGTAGCATTTAGTCCAGGACTAATTTTTCCCAATTGCTGGGCAAGATCCTTCTTAGTACTTTAGCTATTTTCCTGTGAAACATGACTTTTTCTGTTCTGGCTTTTGGGAATAGTTATTATTCCCAACTCTGTGTGACCTCCAGGCACTATGCCCTCAAATTTTCTTGATTGATTGTTTCCTCAGTCTTATATAATTTCATCACATGCATGGGCTCTCTAATATTCAACTGAATACTTCTGGGAGAATTACAGCAGACTATTCTGTCTGCAGTTCTTCCCTCTCCAATGTTTTGCCCTGTGAACTCTGACCACCTTGGTTTTTCCTGACTTTCAACTCTGTCACTGAACTCAGTGAATCCACTGGACTGTGTCTGAGTCCATGCCTTCCCACCCCTCACTCCCCTGCCTTTCTGAGTCATGATTTGGAACCCTCCAAGCAGTAAGCTCAAAATATTCCAGGGCTCATCTCATTTGTTGCTCACTTCATAGCGATCACCGTTTTGCGTTGCTTGATGTAAAAAGTCTTGAGAGCCATTGTTTTATATATTTTTTCCAGCATTTTAGTTGTTTCAGACAGAAGAATAAATTTGGTATTTGTTACTCTGTCTAGGCTGGAAGTAGAAATCCAACCTATGAATTTAAGTGAGAGCAAAGATATTTTTCATCTTATTCACTAATACATCTTTAGGTCCTAACAGTGCTTGGCACTAAGTAGGATATCGATAAATATTTATTAAATGAAAGAATGCAAATGATTTGAATCAGCTAATGTCAGAAGATCTAGATTAGTTCTTCAATGAATCAAATTTACTCTAAATGAATTACATGAATGTAAAATAAAGAGTACCATACATATATATGATAACTTTGTATATATTTTCCTGTATTATTAGAATGATTTACTAAGTCCTAGATACAATTTAACTTATCATTAAGAACAACTCAAAGTAGAGGGACCTAAAGCACACATAAGCGTACATATCTGATTCTAATGCAAAAGCCGAAATCATGGAGTGCCTGGATGGCTCAGTCGGTTGAGTGGCCAACTCTTGATTTTGGCTCAGGTCAGGATCTCATGGTCTGTGAGACTGAGCCCCACATCCAGCTCTGCACTGATAGTACAGAGCCTTCTTGGGATTCTCTCCCTACAACTCTCTCTGCCCCTTCCCCCACCTCAAAATAAATAAATAAAAATTTTTTAAAGCTATAATTTTTTCCTCAAATTCAAATAGCTGCAAGCATAAACTATACCTTTTCTTTTTAAAATAGTATTTGTTAGGCTGAAACTGTTTGGTCAGTTTTCTGGGTGTTTTATATTTTTTGAAGTTTCGTAGCATGTAATTGTCTATTCTTGTGAAAAAAAGAAAGTAATCCAAACGTATTAACTATATAACTATAGTTTTCATAAATGTTTATTTAAAAAAAGAATAGCTTTTAATTTCTATTATGGATATTTTAGAACTAAACAATAATCATTTAGATCTCCTTTAGCTCATTTAACAGGTCAGAGTTTACAACTAATCCTGAATTTCAGAGAAAATATCACAGCATGTTTTAGTTAGTGGTGTGCTGGTAAATGTTTAACAACTGAGTCTCTCAAAAAATGAAGCAAAGCAGAACAATAAAGCCTTGATTTCTAGTGTTTGCTCATTTTTTATGGAATAAATTGTGTCTTTAAAAAAATGTGTTAAATTCCTAATCCTGAATACCTCAAAATATGGACTTAATGTAATGAGTTAGGATGAATTAGTACTGCAGTAGGGTAGGCCTTTAATCCAATATGATTGATGTCTTTATAAGTGGAGAAGAGACACAGAGGCACAGACACACAGTGGGGGACACCATGAGACTACAGAGGCAGGTTTTAGAGCAGTGTAGCTGCAAGCTGAGGAGTGCCATGGATGCGTGGTCACTAGGAGAAGCTCAGAAGTTGCAAGGAAGGATTCTGCACAGAGTCTCGGAGCATTACCCTGCTGGCACCACGATTTCAGACTTAGAGCCTCTAAAACTATGAGAGAATAAATTTCATTTGTGATTCTTCCTGCTTGTGGGTTCTTTGTTAGAAAATCTGATATACCCACGAAGTAAATACTCTCATACGGTCAGTTTCAACTTTCCAACACAAAGTTTCTCAAAACAGAGCTGGGAAAAGATGCTAACAATGGATTCTTGCCAGCTGCTGTGAACCACCCCCAGCATATCACTGTTATAGTATTCTCTACGAATTCTTAAATATAAATTGATTCATACGTTTTTAACCATTAATTCATTAATTCATTTAACATATATATAATGAGCACCTACTAGGAGCTAACAACTGTTATAAATGCTTGGATTATATAAGTGGACAAAAATGATAAAAACCTTTCTGCTTTCTGAAATGGAGCTTCCGTTTCACTAGAGGAATAAAGAAAATATATTTACATGGCATGCCAGATAGTAATCAGTTTTTTAAAAGCACCTTTCAAATGTCTTTTATTTATTTTTGTTTTATTTTTTATTTTTATTTATTTTTATTTCGAGAGAGAGAGAGAGAGCACATGTGCACATGAGTAGATGAGGGACAGAGAAAGAGAGGGAAAGAGAGAATCCTTAGCAGGCTTCTCACAGTCATCACAGAGCCCAATTTGGGGCTCAGTCTTACAAACCATGAGATCATGACCTGAGCTGAGATCAAGAGTCAGACGCTTAACCAACTGAACCACCCAGGTACCCTGATAGTGATAAGTTTTAATGAGAAAAAAAGAAATAGAGAGGAGGGACACAATTTTAACCAGAGAAAGACCTCACTGTGAAAGTGATATTTGAGTAGACATGAAGGAAATGAACGAGTGAGCCATGAAAATACCCAAGTGAAGAGAATTCCAAAATTTCAGGCAGAGAATAGCCAGTGCAAAGATCCTAGGGCCAGGGCATCCTTGTTCACTGAGGAACGGTAGGGTGGCCATTGTGTCTGGAGCAGAGTAAAGGTTAGAAGAGTAGAGATGAGAGAGGTAATGAGGATCAGAGTGTGTACGGCCTTTCAAAAAGGCTTTGGGTGAGAAGGAAAGGCACTGGTGGATTTTAAGCAGAGAAATGCCAGGATCTGATTTATGTTTTAATCAGAATCACTTTGGCTCTTTATTGCACTGTTTTTCTAATGGGTCTCTTGCTTCCCCTCAGTGGTTCTTAACAATTATCTGGGAAACTGCAGCCTTTCACTTGGATGGCATAGGGACTTGAAGAGTAGGGTTCAGTAGCAATAAAACAGCCAGGGATTTAAAACAGAGAGCAGATATTTGTAATTTAAATCCGAAAAATTTTGCACTAAGGAATGAAGGCATCACAGCCTTCCCAACAAAATGAAAAGTCTCTACTTGGTGGTCATGGCTTTATTTACCATGAGCATTCAAATGGAGTTTTTGCCATGTTCCTTTTTGGACTATTGAACTAACATAGTCTTTCCCTTAACAACTTCATATGACTTTATCTTACAGTCTTCTAGAACAATGCTTCTAGAAGTGTATCTCCTTCCTCTTTCCCTCCTCCTCCTCCATCTCCTTCTCCTCCCCCTCCTCCTTCTCCTTCTCCTTCTCCTTATTTCAATCTAGTTAGGAACTTTGGTAAAATAAAATTAAGAAAATTACTAGGAAGTCAAATACAGCATAAAGACATGCAGAATACAAGCCCAAAGTTGTATTTTTATATTTAACAGACACAAAATCTCATTTCAATAAATATAATAAAAATAAACAAAGAAAAGAACTATTGAAACACTTCTCATTGTTCATTGAAAGTGTCCACCTAGATGATTAGGAGAGACTATTACTACTATACTCCTAACTTTTAGGTATTCTATAATTGTAATTAAAAAGTTACAAGTAAAGTAGAGGTTTCCAATGTTGAATGCCTGTATGTACCCTTTAAACAGACACCATTCATATCAATATTTAAAATTTTAATATGATAATGAGTTTGTTAAATTAATATGGTTTGGTTTAACTATTATACTTGCATAAGATTATGCATATTTACTCTGCTCCTTTATTTAATTTTTATGACATTCCTAATAGAATAACCAGCCTCACAGAGGTGTGCTGATAGAAATGGAGGAAAGATTTTACAGCAATTTCAGTGAGATTGGGGTATTCATTTAAAATTTTTGATCCCAAGTAAAGAAAGTGACACTCTATTTCCAAAAGTCATCTCTAATCTTTATTCAGTCCAATAATTTATTCCATAACTTTTTAGTTCAATTCAAATTATCTTTTGTTGAAATAAAAGGATTCTGGATCCACTAATTTCTTTTATGAGGATTTTTTTTTAACAAATAGCAAATTTAATAAAATTACATCTGCTGTGGACTGAATTGTGTTTCCTCAAAATTCATATGCGAAAGTTCTAATCTCCAATGTGACTGTGTTGGGAAATAGAGCCTTTAGTGAGGTAATTAAAGTTAACTGAAGTCATGAGGGTAGGACCCTGATCCAACAGGATTCGTGTCCTTTTGAAAAAACAAATACAAGAGAGCTTGTTGTCTCTCTGTCTTTCTCGCATTGTGTGTATGTAGGCACTGAGGAAAGGCCATGTGAGGACATAGCCTGCAAGCTGGAAAAAGAAATCTGACAAGAAACAGAATCAATTGGAACCTTACTTTTGGACCTCTGTTCTTCAGAACTATGAGAAAATAAATTTCTGTTGTTTAAGCTATCAGTCTGTAGTATTTTGTTATATCATCCCAAGGAGACTAAGGCAATCCAATTCATGAACAATTCATGAAGCATTTGCTGACAAAACCTTGCAGATGATAATATTGAGATCATTTTCTACTCATTGAAAATTATTTTTAAATTAGAATTGTGGTTTAGCAATCTGTAAACAAAAACTTATTCTTCAAAATTTCTGAATTTTAATTTTGCCCTTTATTCTCAGTTCCTATCTGTCAAAAAAAAAATAAAAACAACAACATAACAGAATTCTTTCTTTTCAGGAAATATAAAGATCATTAACTATATCAAAGATATCAGTCAATAGAGAACATCAGTCTTTCCTATTGATATGTTTAAATATTGAGATCAAACCAATTTCTTATCCTGAAGAAACGCTGTTTGTTCTGTAGTTCATTCTTGACGTAATTTTTCCTCTCAATACCAAGAATGGCTGTTTATGGTCAGGTTCTATATTATCACAATTGGCTGTGTGGGGGAAAAATGTCAATAAGACAGAAGCCCTAACTTAATAGCAGTTACTGATTTCCTTGAAGTATGTGTATCTCCATCATGAGTAATTTCATTCTACCAATGTTAAGACACAGAACACAGCATTTGGAAAAAACTGCCAACGATCAGTTCTGGTGGCCAGTGAAAGCCGTCTTCAGTGCACTGGTTCTGACATAACACAAAATTTGCATTATGTCACTAAGTACTGTTTACTTCAACTGATTTTTTCTCTTTTCAATCAAGACCTTCTCAAAGAAGAGAGCATTGCATTGATTTGCATTCTCTCACAAGCTACTTAGGTAACTGCTCCAGGATGTTTCCCTGATGATGGCAGTTGTCGCAGAAGAATGTACCCCTGTACAAAACATAAACTGCCAGCCGTGTTTTTTGACAAAGTAATTCCTCGTAATTTTATCACATCTAGACATAGTTGTGCTTCACAGGAGCGAAGCTAAAAGAGAATTTAAATAAGAGAAGAGTTTTCTTCCTTTAAATCTTCATCATTTTCAAACTGCACACATACTGAAAGAACTGCACGTAAGAATTTATCTGCACATTTGTCAAGTTACAATGAAAGAATGCTTTGCCAGCTTCATTTATTCAAGGAGTTGGTTTTCCGTATCATTAGGCAGTTTCAGAAATCATTGAGCTATGATGCATCAGAAAGTAAAATTTGAGCTACTTTCTTTACCGGAATCAGCAAACATTTCTAAACAAATATCTTTGATGCAGTCATTCACTGATGTCTTGGCAACTGTATGTGTATTTTAGTCTTAGCAACCCAAAATGCGACTTTATTTAAAACCCATGAAACACTAATGTTTTATGTAGAATATTGAACGTAGACTTCTATTAGCTTTTTAATTGAATACTTTTTGTTTCAAAGAATTATTTGGCTTTAAATTCCATTTTTTAATGTTTTGTGTATATGTTGTTGGTAAATTTTGATGGCTTTACAAATTCATTAGGTAAAACAACTTCACAAATAATATACTATAGTTTCAGCACTTCACCATTGATTGGGGGTAAAAACCAAATTCAATATATGAGTGGACATATTTTCAGGTAAATTTCATCAGAACTCTTTGCCCTCATTTCTATGGACTCATTTCCATTATCCATATTTAAATACTACTATTGCCACATTCAGCAGATTGTATATCTTTTTTCACACACAAAAAAAAATCCAGTGTGGAATGTGTGGCCATATAATTGGAGTTAAAGTAAATAATGAGAATCATATTTTCCTAATTTAGAAATTACTCTTAAAAGATAGATTATAAAATAGGCTTGATTAAAATTTAAAATGATTATTAAAACAAGTGCATAAAAATTAATGTTTTTATGTTCTTGCATGTTTATATACTTTTGGGTTACAGTTGGCAAAGTAACCATGAAATGTCATACACTATGACATGGTTCTACTGCATATAGCATGCATACAGCTTGAGCTACAAGCAAGTGACCATATAAATTACAAAACGAAGTGTGGGCACCCTATGCAACGGCAAGGGTCCACATATCATGTTCTTAGATCTTATGACAATGTCTCACTGCTAGAGTTTTCTAAATGCTTAATCTCAGTCTCTGTCTTACTTCCTCTTTGAATAGTAACAGTTTATGAACTGGCACCGGTCTTTGGGCCACACCATAAATAGTGCTTTTGTAGAGAAATCTTTCCCATATGTAGATAGATAGAGCTCAGACGTTGGATGGATCGTGAGGAGACTGATGAAGAACTGTTAACATCTAGTAAGATTTTATCATGTGCTACACTGTGCTAAGTATTTCACATGGGTCATATGATTTAATTCACACACAATTCAAAGAGGTTGATACCATTTCCACCACCATTTTATAGTTGGGGAAAGAGAGGCTTAGAAAATTTCAGTAACCAATTCCTGTCTCATTTTATCTCTCAGGATTAGTTGAATGAGTGACAGGATGGGGTGCTACCCTGGTAGTGGAACTTGAAGGAAGAAATGAGGCCCACTTGTCCACAATAATTCCCGTCATTGACCCACCCTTCTTTCACACTGGCTTAAAATGGTCTTCGATACATGAAAACTTGGTCTGTAGAAGTTTTAGGAAAGTCCCCCCTCCCACATGTGAATGGCTGTGTACAATGTTTATTATCATTGCCCTATGTTTCTGCTAGGAGATAGTCACAAGTCTCCAGGTGGCTCAGGATGCCACAGGTGAGTTGAGGGGTGGGCTTAGGAGCATATGGAAAATAAGAATTACTTATCTGACCTTGATCTTCTGTATGTGAAGTTTCCACTTCTTGAGAATTCCCTTCATTTTTCCTCTTTTGCCTTTTGCCACCATCTCATTCCCTCCTCCACTTCAGTTACTTTTCTACCGGAACACCATAGAGCTAGAAGTGAGGCTTCTGTTTGAATTCTAATTCTAGCAGGACGGGACAACCGAAGGGAAAGGTATCTTTTCATCCTCTCTTCTGTTTTAGAGTGAGCTGATGACATCTACGTGCCTGTTCTACATAATTAAATAAAGAATACCTACATTTTGTGTCAGTTTTATATTTGTGTTGAGTTGGTGGCAACTAATCTTAAAATTAACTAGCAACTAATTGTGACCTCTATCCCCATTCCTGGTTCCTCAACACCTTCACTGTGCCTTTCTATTACAATGTAATTAGCCTGTGTGTGTGCACGTGTGTATGGGTGTGTGTGTGTGTGTGTGTGTGCCCATGTCTGTGGTATGTATCCACAGTTTTTGTCTGAGAATTCTAGAAACAAAGAACCTTTACAAGTATCTACACTCTAAGTAATTTTAGAATGACCTTTCTAAAACAAACCTAATCATGTCATATTCCTGTTTAAAATCTGAGTAATTTCACCCCACCTTAAAAACAAAATCCAAAGCCCTTAACAAGGATGTTCAGGGGTGCCTGGGTATCTCAGTAGGCTAAGCTTCTGACTCTTGATTTGGGCTTAGGTCATGATCTTATGATTCATGAGATCAAGCTCCCTGTAGGGCTGCCTGTGGGCTGTGGAGCCTGCTTGGGATTCTCTCTCCCTTTCTCCCTGACCCTCCCCCTCTCTATCTATCTCCCTCTCAAAATAAATAATCTTAAAAGGAAAAAGGATGTTCAGGTTCTTCTACATCTCACAGGCTTGTCTTATTCTTTACCTTGCACACTTTAAGCAAACTGAACACCTTGCCATTTGATTGCTTTGTCCCCTCTTGAACTAGTCCTTCTTCTGTCTCTCTCTTTGCAGCTTCAATGCATCCTAAAAGTCTCATCTTAGATGTTACTTCCTCTTGGGCAAGACATCCCTTGGGAGGACTGTTTCCTTTCTCTATTCTTCTGTAGCCTGCCTTCCTTTCCTTTCAGTGCTACAACTCTCTGTGGCTATTGTGTATTCAGTGGCTAATCGTCCCCACCCCTGTGCTTGCCTGGAGAGCAGGGGCTGCACCTGTACTGCTTAGCGATGTATCTGCAGCCGTAAGCAAAATGCCTAACTCATACAAGATTCTTAGTGCATGAATGTCGAATGAATAAAGCCAGTCTGAATTCTTATTGAAAAAGCTGCCATTACCACCATAAAATTTCCCGCAATTGACATCACTTGATTTAAATTGAATCATGTGACATTCCTTCAACCTTTATAAGTATGATTAGCAATGTATTTATAGAATTTTGTGCTTGTTTATGTATGTTTTTGAAAAGATTTTTAGTATCCTTCCTCATTTTTTGGTTCTATGGTAATCTCTGGAATGTATATATTTTTAAATATTTATTTAGTTTTGAGAAAGAAAGCAGGGGAGGGGCAGAGAGAGAGGGAGACAGAGACTTTGAAGCAGGCTCCACCCTGTCAGCACAGAGCCCAGTGCGGAGCTTGAACTCACATAGGGAGATCATGACCTGAGCTGAAATCAAGAGTCAGATACTTAACTGACTGAGCCACCCAGGTGCCCCTCTGGAATATTTTTAAAGAATTATAGCTTTATGATCAGGTACACACAAATACTTGTACTCAACACAAATCATATTGCTTTACTCCCTAGACTGTAATTATTTTAATTGAATATAAATATATTTTTGTAAAATGTTTTAAAACAATTTTTAAATGAATGCTGTTGTATTTCTGGGGATTTTTTGCTATCAATTTTCTTATTAAATTATTTTAACTTTTATAATGCAAAGGGGGGCACTCCTGCATCTCCTGCCCAGTTATAGTTGCTAGAATTAGAAATGATATTTTCTTGTTGTTCCCATCAGAATTTATTCAGTGGAAGGAATCTTATTATTATTCAGGTTGGGATGGTGGAATTTCACAGGGAGTAGAACAATGATTCCTGGTAAGAGAACAGGCTTGCGAAAGAGCTGCTGTGTAAAAACATTGAGGGGGAATAAGGAACAAGGATTCTTGTATTTTGTACCTTTCTGTTAATTGTTTGCCCTGTTTATCCACATTATGTGGTTTTATTTCCAGACCCCAGATAGGAAAAGGAACTCATCACTGGGAAGCAGATGGGGCAGCAGAAGCTGCTGGAGGCTGTGAATATGCCTCGTAGAGTTCAGCACGCAGCACAGTGGGATTCGCCGCAGACACCTGGGCCGAGCAGGTGCCCGCAGGTCATCTCTGGTCACATAGTCCACACTGCCACCACCACTCTCAACAACAGCAATAACAAGTAACCCCCCGAACCAGGTAGAAGGAGAGCTGCGGCTTCCTTGTTTTCAAGTGTGCTTCCCAGAGAATCCACCAAAACAATATTCTTGTAGAAAATCCCAACACAACAAAACAGCAAAAATTCTTTAAAACTCTCTGTAAATAGTATTTGGCAAGTAGACAAAATGATTTAAGTATATTAAAAAAACCCAGTTGCTTTCTGGACGTTTTTCAGCAACTTTTTGTTAGCATTCTCTAACCTTACCTGTGATAGATTTAAGATCTCATATAAACCTCTAACAATGAACATTTCAAAAGTATTCACCAACTAATCCTAGTTGAATGCATTTTTCTGTCACATCCCAGCTCTCCTTGATTTCATGATTTCTTGGGTTTAACACCAACTCTAATTTCTGGAATGAGGTCATCTGTAGTGAGGCGGAAGGGCTTTAGCCAAAGGCAAAGGGGAATCTAAGGCTCTACCCCACTAAAACATAAGACTTCAAATTGTCTATACTCATAGACCATCGTTTCCTTCCCTGATGTGCTCCCCTGTGTTGGAAAGAAAAGGACAGGAGGTCACACTTTCTCTGCTTCTAGCACTGACGCATGATGCTTGCTTTTATAAACTGGGAATGATTCTTAACAAAAGAAATGCAAATAAACAGTATAGAAGGCTCATTTATACACTTAAAAAATATGGGTTTCTTATTCAGACTATATATACACACACAGAAAAGTCTCACATAATATTAAATTCTGGGGAGAAACACACTTCAAGCTTAAATTTTATGTCAAAAAATAATTTTTTTCTTTATAAGTCATTTTGATTTTAAATATATATTCATAAGCAGAATTTCTTGAAAGCCTGGTGGATTTTATTTTTACCCTCGACCCTGTAATTCAGGTCTTCAAATTGCTCTACATGTAGTAATGATACAATATGAATAAATCTAAATAATTAAATTAATTCAAGCCTTCTAAGTAAACTGAGCATATAGAAAGATAAACGTCTTCTTTCTTAAAATCAATTTGACCGTCACATGCAAAGATGGTGAGTAGAGCTGGACTTGTTAGAAAGACCCAGGTCCTTCACCACCAGGGAGCAGTGCTCAATGACCTTATTATGTAATAGGCTTATAACACTTTGAGGGCTTCCTGCAGTCCTTAGGCTAACAGCTCCTAAACTGGGATTTATGCCCACAGTTTCTGCCACACTTCTCTCTCTATGCTCCAGTCATACTGACTCTCCAAATTATTTGAATGGCCCACGCTCTTTCCTGTATATTAGATAACCTACCAGGAACATTCTATACCAATTCTTCTCCATCTTTTCATCTGACTAATGTCCACACATCCTTTGAGTCTCAGCTCAGACATAACTTTCTTAGTCATCCCTAGTCACTTTCTCCTCACCCACTTATATACATATGTACATACTTGACTGATTTAAATCCTAAAGCTCTTCTCCTCATAGTACTAGTCACTTTTCCTTCTTTACCTTTATAGTGTTTAAAATTCTTGTTTAGTGTTTGTTCCCCCACAAGTGTGTAAACACTAGGAACAGAAGACAGGGTGTCTTATTCTCATTTGAATCTTGAGCATAGCAGAGCATCTAGGTAAATGCAGAAGGAAGGAAGAGAGGGAGGATGAAAGAGAAGGAAGAAATGAGGGGTGGAGGGGAAGGGGAAAGGAAAGATCTGTATAAAATTGTAAAATTTCTATCCTAATGTATTTGGAAGAAGCAAGTAGACGTTCTCTGGTTTGGCTGGCTACACCACACTATACTTCGAGGGCTCTTTAGTTCTGGATCATGTTAAGTCAGCTATACCTTCTACAACCCTTTGGTCTATTGAAAATATGGCTCCTTTGTGGTTCACTGGGAAGATTCTGAAATAGATCTGTACCAATTAATTCAGCTTAGTAAAGGACACATTTATCCCAGCCGATCTCAGGTAACAAGGGGTAAGCTATGGTCAGTCTTATACATTTGGCCCAGGTCCCTGCTCTGTGAGAAGCAAACGATAAAACACTTTCTCTGTCAGAGCCTGAACAGTTAGTTATGTTCCAGAACTGCAGGGTACAGCTCTGTGGGTGTAAATAAATCCACCCCTTAACCAAGGGAGAATCTTAACAGGAAGACAAATTTCTTCCTGACTATGGGCCCCTTGACTTTCCTTTCCTTAGAACATTTAATTTAAAAAATGCTGTTAGGGGCACCTGGGTGGTTTAGTCAGTTGAGCGCCCTCCCAACTCTTGATTTCAGCTCAGGTCATGATCCCAGGGTCATAGGATGGAGCCCCGCGTCTCAGGCTCTGCACTGAACATGGAGCCTTGTTGAGATTCTCTCTCTCTCTCTCTCTCTCTCTCTCTCTGCCCCTCTCCCCTGCCCATGCACATGTTCTCTCTTTCTCTCTCAAAATAAAAAAAAAAAAACAATGTTACAAATTCTTCCTCTGTCTCTTGAAGGTGTGCATTTTCTCCTACACTCTTGCCAGTTTTACAGCACAGAAATTTCTTTCTCGGGTACCTGGAAGCCATCATTTGAAATGTAATCATCAGAAGTGATAGTAGACCCCTGTTTCCCAATTTCTGTGGGAAGGTGGAAGCCTAACTTAGATAAATGACAATTATAAAACACAGATGGCTAATCACATTGACCAAGCTCCCCTCAACGTCCCCCAGCATTTGCTCACTAGCTGATCCCAGTTCTTAAATCTCCCCAACTTTTGTTTCAGCAGAGGAGAGTTCAGTGTCTCTGGCCTGTTGGAATACTCTTGAATAAAGTCTTATTTTCCTGTTCGACTCTATCCAGTGATTTTTTTCTTGACACCTGCTTGGGAAGGAATCACAGCCACTCACATAAGGTTTGGCCTCACTCATATGCACACTTGAATTAAGTTGGAGCTACATCATTCATAACCAACGTGAATGTTCTAGAAGGTGTTCAAATTAAAATAAAATTTGAACCCACTGACTAAAACATCAACTTCCATTTAGTGAGCAGGAAGATTATTTTTATTTTGGGGAGTGGGATTGTTTTCTTTTAATGCTGCTGTTTTGAAATAACATTGAAGAGGAAGCATCGGATCACTTCTAGAAATGTAAGTTTGAACAATGTCCAGGAGCAAAAACCGTGGTTGTCATGTTTCTGAGCTAAATCAATTTTCTGCCCTATAAATGCAGCTCGTATAATGGTCTTGGTTGTAACCTTGAAACTTTCTGAGCTTTCATTGTGAAGGCCCTGAGTGCCTGGGGTTTATTTTATTCTGATTTGGACGGCAACTGATGGTTTTGTGGCCTAAGAGCACTGGGTTTGGGAGCCAGACTGCCTGGATCCATATCTTGGATCCACTGGAACTTCAGTTAGTTGCTGAACATCTTCTGACTCAGTAAATGAGAATAGTACAGAATCTGATGAGTAGTAAATGCTCAATAAATGTTAGTTCTTGTAATTGCTACTATTATCATCGTTATCACTTTCACTACTGTGAAAAACAAACAAACAAGACTTTATTATTTCAGAATTTACTACTCTCCACCAAAAAAAAAAAAATCATTGATGGGGAGCCATTCTGGCTTAAAATAGACTTTCAGCCTTGCTGAATTGCTTCATTCATGTATAACACTGAGCTCTATTTGTGAGACTTCTGTCTTTCTCTCTCCCTATCCCAATCCCTGAATTTTTTTAGTGATGGATGGGCAGACAGAGATGAAGTCATTGAAGGTTATGAGGTGGAAGCCAACGGAGGAATCACAATAAAGCTGCAATCTCCAGAGGTCAGGTCATTTGACGATTATTTCCTGAAGCTGAGGCTGGACACTAATACGAGGAATCCCTGGTTCCCTGAGTTCTGGCAACATCGGTTCCAGTGCCGCCTACCAGGACACATTCTGGAAAATCCCAACTTTAAAAGAATCTGCACAGGTAATACATGTTCATAAGATAATAACTCAGAGGTTACGCTAGCTCAATTGCCACTTGTTGGATGAGAGTAGAAGCTGTCAAGGCTGGAGTTCCAAAAACGATATTACCATCTTAACTTATAAAATAGCTAGAAAGAGGAAAGTATGTGTACTACCCCAATGATTCGTGTTTCTATATTCTGGAAAGACTGCTTTGGTCTTTGGTGGAGCAAGTTGTAAGAAAAGATAATGTAGGTCAAGGAAAAGCAAACTAAGAATTCAGGTATTTAGTATCAAGCCAGAGGGAAGAGATTTTACTGCAAGCATTCTTAGGACGTGTTAGCCACAGACAAAAATAAGCACCACTGGTTTGATCCCCTTTTCTTCTTTATGACTCGCTTCAGTATACAAGTCTGGAGAAGATGAGAAAACGTCATCCAGGGCCACATCACAAACATATGTGTATGTGTAGCTGGACATAGGTGGCAAGAAACTCTGCATTCTCATCTGCAAATAGGAGTGACATTTCCCAGTGGGACATTTAATTCCCATGCACTGCCAACTGAAGGCATGTGGGAAAAGGGGAGCACATGGTTCCAGGTCTTTCGGGGTTTGGTGAACTCCACTGGATGTCTTTTTCTGCCCCCACCCCAGGAACGACTATACTTCTTAACATGACTAACTTACCATACTTTTAACAGATTTCTTAACACAGTAATTTTTATGTGTTACACATAAAAATTTTTATGTGTTACACAGTAACATTTTACAGTGTTATAATTACTGTATAGAGATATTGCTGCCCCCTGTCTCTTTTCAGGATTGCTTAATGTGGCAAAAGTATATCACCTTTGGTATACCACTGTGGCATTCAAAGCCAGTTGTCTATACTGGATTAATAACACAGCATGATAGACAGGCATTAAAGATGTGTTGCCATGGACTGAGATGGGGAATATTCCACAAAAAGTGGGAAGGATCAGGAGCTAGGTTTAAGTTTAAGATGGCGTTAGTGGATTGCAACTACATGTGTCACTTTGTCGTCGTGTTTCATTAGTAAAATTTAGATTACTACTTATTAAACATACTTGGATGTCCTTACATAAGGGTTTCCAGGAAAGTATCTTGCAACCTAAGCTTTCAAAACAAAAGTTAGAATTCTGCAGGCGTGTATATTTTAAAAACCATTTTGGGTTTTCAATTGTCATAGTGCATGCAAAGGTCAAAGTTAAAGTTTGAACTTGGTTAATGTTCATAGTAGAAAATTTAAAAATTGCACATTCATGAACTTTTCTTATATTTTGCTTCACTCAGAGTTATTTTTAAGAGCTTCTTATGTGATTACAACCTTTAATAAACATGTTCATGTTTGCATTTCATTCTGGAGTCAAGCTTAGGAAATATTTCCCTTTGTTCTTAGTTGTAAGAAAGACCAAAGGCTTATTTAATTTTTCTCTTTGGAATTAATTCATGAATTTTTTGATCTTTTCTGCTGCAAGAATCCTAGAATTTTGTCATTAATTTTTCTTCAGCAGTGTTTGTGCTATCTATGTGTGTGTATACATTCATGTAAATTTACCTTGCTCTTCAGTTTTAATGTCTGCATTTCTATGAAATTGGCTTCAATGTTATTGAAGAACAACTAAACTTTTACTTCATGTATCATTCTTATCTACTTGAGATCCTTGAATAACAAATGAATTGAATAGTCTTCTAATGAATATGCAGACACATTTGTGAAAATTAATGTGCAGAAGTAAAATGAACCCTTCCATTCTATTGATAGCTACTCTTTCTATCACTTATTTTTACCGCTTCTAATTGGGTCATTTCGATGTTTTGGAAAGTTTTGATATTGCAGTTCGTTTCCATAGAAACCTTTATTGAGCTTAATTTCAGATGTCACTATTTAAATAAAGAGTTTACATGCACTAGATTTTCAGTTTGAATATTAAGGGTCCTGAGCCCAGGCTGAATAATTTGGAAATCACTGTGGCTAATTAAAAAGTACTTCATGCACAGTCTACATCACTGCTTAATTAGTTGAGTATATCAAGGGATTGGAGAAAATGTTGAAAAGGTACTAACCAAAACATCAAAGCCTAACTTCTAGAAAAAATTAACCATTGCGAGGACAGTGGAAAGACTATGTATCAAACAAATCAAAATCACTCTCTTCCAGTAAATGTCTTAGCTGTTTACAGCATTTGTGTCAAGTTGGCAATGGCGTAGTGCTTTATCCTTCCTGATGAGAATTGTGAAAATGATTCCATGCAAACTGAGAGAGCATTTGGAACCTTCCCCACTGGATCCAACACTGGTTCTGTTAATAATCTGCCACAACGCTTGAAGGACCTCACTTAATCTCTGAGTCAATTTTTGCAACTGTAGCATGGTAACGCTACTTTACACAGGTGTGAGGATCAAATGAAATAATACAAGTGAGATACTTCGCAAATCCTTACATAAATGTAAAATGTTGTTATGAATGCCATATCTTACCAGAAGGAAAATAAGATGTAGCATGGATTACCTTGGTAAATATAGTTTTTGAAATTACAAACCTAGCATAACTATATTCCAAGATGTGGCAACTAGAAAAACAAGCACAGAACACTTAATTAACCATCCTTAAACAGTGCCAATATAGATATTTTATTTTTCTCCTATCTAGGCTTTCACAATATTTTTCTGATTATCAAAGTAATACATACTACTATGTTTATCATATACAAATTGGAAATATGGAAAAACATAAAGATAACAAGCATCAAGAATTTTCTATTATATAACCACTGTTAATTACTATTAATATTTTGATATATTTCTAGCAAGTATACTGTTAAAATTTTTGCATATTTTAATCAATATATATTTTTAAATTATATAGTTAATATTATTTTTATATTGCTTTTAAAATAAACACTGCCTTTTCTTTTAAATATATTAATTTACTTGTCAATAATTTCTTTCATTCTTGTTTTCCTTTTTTTTAAATTTTATTTTAGAGAGACATAGGGTGCAAGCCGGGTAGAAGGGCAGAGGGAGAGAGAGAGAAAGGATCCCAAGCAGGCTCTGCACTCAGGGCGGAGCCCAACACATGGGTTCAATCCCGCAACCTGGGATCATGATTTTAGCTGAAATCAAGAGTTGGATGCTCAACCAACTGAGCCACACAAGAGTCCCAATTTCTTTTATTATTTTTTTAATTTTTAAAAAATGTTTATTCACTTTTGAAAGAGCGAGAGAGACAGAGCATGAGCAGGGGAGGGGCAGAGAGAGCGGGAGACACAGAATCTGAAGCAAGCTCCAGGCTCTGAGCTGTCAGCACGGAGCCTCCTGCGGGGATCTAACCCACAGACCATGACCTGAGCCAAAGTCGGACGCTCAACCAAATGAGCCACCCAGGTGCCCTAATTTCTTTTATTCTTAATAGCTGATGTTATGTAACATTCTGCAGACAGATAAACTAGTTTAACCATCTCATTCTTCCTACACATTTAGGCTGTTTTCAGTTCTTTATGAATTTGAAAACAAACAAACAAAAAAACTACAGAGATGTATTAAAAAATTCTTCTCCCTAATCCTCCCCTTATTTTTTCTCACTTTGGATAATTTTTAAGGTATATTTCCAGAAGTTGAATTACTCAAATGATATGAACATTTCTATGAATATAAGAGGTTCCAAAAGGCAGCTCCTACCAGCACTGCTTGCAATTCTGTGGATTTCTTTTCATTTTCTTTTGCATAGTTATAATCATAATGTGCATATAATACTGTATCTCATTTTCAGTTAGGATTCTACTTTACTTTTGATGATGTTGCATAACCTTTATAACCACCATTTTAATAGCTCCATAATATTCTACCCAATAAAAATACTATAATTACTTAGCTATTCTTATATTACTGGACATTTAGGTTGCTTCCAATTGTTCTTCTGACAAAAACAAACAAAAAAACAAAAAACAAACCAAAAAACAGTGAATATGGTACAGAGTTTTCATGATTGTTGTTTTCACTATTTTTGGATTGTTCTCTCACTATAGATTCCTAAATATATAATTATTGGCCTAAGAACATGACAATATTTCAGTCCCTCGACAACATGTATGACCATTGCCTTGCAACATGGCGATATTAGGATTTGCTGTGGTTAGCAGTATATCAGTTGAATGAGTTCACTTTGACCTCACCGACCTTTTTCATGATCCAATGAATTTACGGCCATAATTTTTTCACTTTGTGTCCTTATTCTTTATAGCAATTGGGAACAGGAGGACATAATGTTTTTTAAAGCTAGTATCTCTTTCCCTGTATTTGTTTTTTTATTGAAAACATAATGAAAGTATTTGGATGGTATCTGTAATACTCACCAATGCCTCAGGACTATTAAGAGAATGATAGCTAGTCTGATGTGACAAAATTTCAAGACTTCCAAGTCTTCCAACAGTACTTGAGTACTTTTTTTTTTTAATTGAGATATAATTGACACATAACATTATATTAGTTTCTAGGGTACAACACAATATTTGATATTTGTATATATATGGTAAAACCATTACTATAGCATCCTTTGCCATCCATTATCACTATATATATCACATTTTCTTTATCCATTCATCCATTGAAGGATACTTAGATTGTTTCCATGTCATGGCTATTATAAAAAGCTTCCATGAACATATATTTTTTCAAGCTAGTGTTTTTGTTTTCTTGAGATAAACACCCAGAAGTGGAATTGATGCATTATATGATAGTTGTATTAACTTTGAGCCACCTCCAGACTGTTTTCCAGAGTGGCTGCACCAATTTCCATTCCCACCAATAGTTCACAAAGGTCCCCTTTACTCCACATCTTCAGCAACATTTGTTATTGCTCATCTTTTTGATAATAGCCATTCTAACAGGTGTGAAGCAATATCTCATTGTAGTTTTGATTTACATTTCCCTGATGATTAGTGATGTTGAGCACCTTTTCATGTATCTATTGGCCATCTGTATGTCTTCTTTCAAAAAATGTCTATTCAGATCCCCTGCCCATTTTTTTTTTGCTATTGAGTTGTATTAGTTATTTATACATTTTAGGTACTAACCTCTTATAAGATCTGAAACTTGCAAATATTTTCTCTTATTCAGTAGCTTTGCTTTTCATATTTGTTAATTGTTTCCTTTTCTGTACAAAAGCTTTTTAGTTTGCTGTAGTCCTGCTTATTTGCTTTTGTTTTGGGTATCAAAATCCAAAAGATCATTATTACCAATAATTTCTTTTAGGAGTTTTATGGTTTTAGGTCTTATGTTCCAGTCTTTAGTCCATTTGGTTTTGGTTTTTTTTTTCTGTGTGTCTGTGTAGAGCAAGATAGTGGTCCAATTTCATTCTTTTGTGTGTGGCTCTCCAGCTTTACCAGCACCATTTATTGAAGAGACTATTCTTTCCCCAAACATGGGTACTCTTGCCGCGGTTTGGAGACCGTCACAATTTTTAGATTGGCACTAATTTTTATAATATGTGTGACTCATTAGTAGGTTGCAGTGGAGCCTCCATTTTGAATTAACTTATCATGCGAGGTGGGATAAGATTGGTCCAATATAAGTTGATCAAGACTGAGACAGTTTCTTATTTACTACAACCTATAAGGTCCTTGGGTAACAACTTCTCTATGCATTTGGAAGTTTGACTCAAACACCAGTATGCACTTCTGAAGAATATCATTTGCCTTTACCCAAGAAATTGGTATATTAGTTAGAGTTTGTGGAAGGTTTCACAATTTTCCAGCCCTCCCTGTATCCATGTTCTTTGAAATATGACTTTGCAGCTCCTCTCATTATGAAGTAGAATTTTGTTCCCTGCCTTCTGAATATTGATTCAATCTATAGCTTATTCTAAGTCTAGGTTTTAAGAAGCTTGACTTATTATTGTTCTCTTTCTTGGGATCTTCCCTCAGCTATATATATAAGCCTGAGTTAGCCTTCTAGAACATGAGAGAAAACTTAAAACAGAAACAGGATGACCTCTTAATTGTGGTCATATTGGCTAAACTAGTCTCCAGCCAATACACCAGCTGACTGCTGACATGTGAGTGAGCCCAGCTGAGATGAGTCATGTCCACGCCAGAGCAGCAGAACTTCCTCGTTGACCCCCAGATTCATGAACTGAATAAATACTTGTTGTTTTAAGTCACTAAGCTGTTTGTTATGCAGCATTGTTGTGTCAGTACACAACTGATTGGAGGGTCTCTGTAGCCCTATAATTCATGACCCTTACATGGAGCAATAGTTGATTTAATTTAGGGAATATAATTTCTCAACCCAATGCCAGAATTCTCAATCTTTTCCCCCTTCAGGAGGAATGATACAATATTGCACCCTATATCTCATGAACAAAGACAAACATTTTTATAGATTCTTCAATGAAGAAGAATTAAAGCCTCCTGATTCAAGGCACTATTTTATTTCAGAATTCCGGAAGTGCTAACAAATGGGCCACAGTTATAGCTGAGACAAACCAACGTCTTTGAAACCTAGCAATTACAGGTTCTCACAGTGCTGGTAGAAATTGCTTAATGGAAATATGTTTCAAAAGCTTTAGATGTCTTAGTCAGTTTGGGGTGCTATAAGAAATTAGCATAGGCTGGGTGGCTTAAACAACAAATATTTATTTCTTACAGCTCTGGAGGCTGGAAAGTCTAAACTCAGGGTGCCTGCATGGTAAGGTTTTAATGAAAAGCCTTCTTTCTGGTTTCCTTACATGATAGAGAGAGAAAAGAAGCAAATTCTCCTCATATAAGTGCACTAATTCCAATCTGAGGTCTCCACCCTCAAGACCTAATTATCTCCCTAAACTGTATCTGCAAATATCATCACAATGGGGATCAGAGTTTAAGCATATAAATTTGGAGGGGACACAAGCATTCAGTCTACAGCAGATTTGTCTTATATCTTTTGGCTGAAAGAATAAAAGTGAACTGACCTTTTGTCGTTTCTGGACATTATAATTTCTCAGAAAACCTCATTAATTATCACACATAGATGAAGCTCTGAAAATAATATCATACTATAAACACAGTCTTGGTCTGCTTATCTCTACTTTGGACCTGTCCTGTCAACTGTAGTAGCCACTAGTCAAATGTATTTGTTTTTATTTAAATTTAAATTAAGGATGCCTGGGTGGCTCAGTTGGTTGAGCATCAGATTCTTGGTTTCTGCTCAGGTCATGTTCTCAGAGTTCCTGGAATCAAACCCCACATTGAGCTCTGTGATGGTAGTGGTAGAGTGGAGCCTGCTTGGGACTCTCTCTCTCTCTCTCTCTCTCTCTCTCTCTCTCTCTCTCTCTGCCCCTCCTTGCTCTTGCTCTCTCTCTTTCTGTCTCAAAATAAATAAATATTTAAAAAATATAAATTTAAATTAATTAAAATGAAATGAAATGAAATACTCATTTTCTCAGTATTAATTAGTCACATTTATGTGTCAACACCTGCTTGCGGATAGTGACTACATCTTGCATAACACAGATACACAGAGAAATTCCATTATCACAGAGAGTTCTATGGAACAGTACTGCATTCAATTTTCTAATCCCATAAATGCAAGTTTCGTTGTTTCTATGGTTATTTGGATCTTATTCACAAGCTAGTGCTTGCAGCATGATCAACTTGCTGAATATCCCAACTACAAGAGCTGAAAGATGTTAGAAGCCAAGGCTTCCATTTTGCTTGGTGATTCCCAGAGAGCCTCCAACCCAAATAGGGCAAACTGGTTCCTACAAAGAGAAGGTGTGTCTTCACTCACCTATTAAAATTCAATATAGTTCCTTCTTCCATGTCATTTTAATAATTGAATGGATTTATAGAAACATACACATGTTCTATCATTCAAAGACATAAAGATTGATGCAGGAGCATCCTTTTCATTTATACACATCTTGATTCTGTTCTCAAAGGGCTTGAATAATTTTTAGCATCAAGCAGATACAGATTTCAGGAATAAAAATGGAAATTTTTTGATGCCTCCAACACTTATTGAAACAGTGACCAGTTACTGTTTTACCTTTTAATAGAAACATTTAATTTACAATTATGCAATGTTGTATATACTAATGAACCTTTTACTGTGTAAACTAGTTACCTAGAGAATGGCCTAAAGTTTATACACCTGTTATCACTAAATTTGGTTTAATTTATTAATAAATCAATTAGATCAATTTCTCCCTATTAAATAATTTATATATTTCAAAAATGGAATGCTCCTCCTTATGGTCCAGCCTAACTTCTGAACAACTTTGAGTGTTTTTAATGATTAAAATCCAGGCCATTTTTTTATTATTTTTTTAATGTTTATTTATTTTTTAGAGAGAGAGAGTGTGTAAGCAGGGGAGAGGCAGAGGGAGAAGAAGACACAGAATCCGGAGCAGGTTCCAGGCTCCAAGCCGTCAGCACAGAGCCTGATGCGGAGCTCAAACTCACGAACGTGAGATCATGACCTGAGCTGAAGTCAGACGCTTAACTGACTGAGCCACCAAAGCAGCCCAGAAATCTATGACCATTCTTAATAAAGAGTTCACCCTGGCATAAAGACTAGTATATATTCAGATATTCTCAAATGGTTACATATGGGGTTTTCTATATCCTATAAGCTGTACTGCTTCTCACCAGGAGAATAGTTTTGCATTAAAAAGCTCACATGAAGTAAAGTTATAATTTCAGCTATCTTAGGAAGTTACAGTCTTTTCATGATGGGTAAACCAAACATACTGGGAGAATGGCCCATTTACTTTTTTCCCCTAATTTTTATATTTTTGTTGAGGTATAATTAATACACAGTAAACTGCACTTATTTAAAATGATAAATGTATATATGCCCATGAAGTCATCACCACAATCAAAATAATGAATATATCACTCCTCAAATTCCTTTGTGTCTCACTGAAAATTCCTCCTTCCAGCCACTCCCCACCTCTCTCTTCCCTCTTATTCTCAGGCAATTTTCTGTCAGTATAGTTCCTTTGCACTTTCTACTCTTTAATATGAATGGAATTGCTGTGAACTCTTTTCTGTCTGCATTCTTTCACTCAGCACAATTATTTTGAGATTCATCATTATATTACATATATCAACAATTCATGTTTCTAAATTACTGAGCAGTGTTCCGTTATCTGGACGTAACACAATTTATTTACCCATTTACCTGGTAATGGGCATTTGAACTGTTTCCAATTTTTGGTTATTACAAACCAAGCTGCTAAGAACATCCGCATACTATCTTTGTACAGACATATGCTTTCTTGTCTTTTGGAGCAAGTCCTAGCTGTGGAATGCCTGGATCCCGTGGGAGGTATATGCTTAAGTTCTTTTATTTATTTTTTGGTCCTATTCCTTATGGAGCTATATGATTGGGAAACAGCATCATAAAAGGTTCAAACACTGAAAAGATAAATGGCTTGTTATGATTCAAGAATCAGGAGACTTTTGAACTCCTTCTTGGGGAGTATGTTCCCCCATCATTCCATTATTTCTGCTATGTGGAGGTAATGATAAAGGTGAAGGGGATATTCTATAGCCACATCGTGAACCAAGTCTTGGTTCCTGGGCCTGTGTCAATGTCATGTCATAATTCTCTATGACCACTGTATATTTACTAATTGGCCTTCCCTGGAGTAGCCCTGGGTGGTAAACAACATAAGTTGTGACCACAAATCACTATAAAAGTTTGATGGGCCTCCATGGGCACTACACAAGACAGGTATTAAAATTTGTTAGAAATTTCAATAAATTGAATCCATAGGGACATACCTCAAATAGATCTGGTCTAATACTCTAATCAACTGGATACTATTATTCGATCCATTTGGATAAATTATAGCCCAGACCCTAGGATCATATGAAGAATTTTGTCCTTTAGAGCAGCGATTCTCGAGTCTGGCTTATTTAAGTCATCATGAAAGCTTTTAAAAAGGCACTCCAGTTTATGTTAACAGAAATGTCTTAATAAACACATAGCAAATATTCTTTGGAAAAGAGGAAAAGGTACTTCACTGTACCAAGCTGGGTCCCACACTATGCCAACTGAATCAGAATTTCTGGAGTGGAGCTAGCATTTACGTTAAGGACGGGCAGAAATTCATACTTGAAATTGATGAGCCTTTTAGCTCTTTTTTTAATTTTTAAAATTTTGAATCATCTATCATCGTGCAAATTGAGAGCTTGCCAAGATTTTGGCTATGGCAACTGCAACAGCTAATGAGAATTTAGTCATTTCTAATGCTGAATCAATCTCTTCCATTTGTTTTATTTATTTATTGGTAGGCTTGTTTGAAGCCTTAGCATTCCAAAAGCAATAAGTCATGGATATATACTATATTTCTTTATGTCCAGATTGGGCAATTGCTGCCATACAAATTACCATAAAGTCAGGGTCTTAAAACAACACAAATTTATTATTGTACAGTCCCATAGGCTAGAACTCAGACAAGGGTCTCGTTGGGCAAAAGTCGATCAGATGTCAGCAGAAATTTATTCCTTTAGGAAGGGTCTGTGGGAGAATCTATTTCTTGCTTTTCTCTAACTTCTAGAGACCATCCATTCTTTAGTGAATGCCCATCTTTCTCCTTATTCAAAACTGGCAATATTGCAACCCTCAGGACCCTGCTTCCATAGTTACATGTTTCCACAACAGCTAGGGGAAGATTCTCTGTTTTTAAGGACTTATGATTGATTTAGTTGTACCCAGAAAACCAAAGATTATCTTCCCATTTCAATGGAAATTTAATCAGATTTGCAAAATCCTTTTTGCCGTGTAGCCTAACTTATCCACAGATTCCAGACTTTAGGACGTGAGCATTTTTGTGGACTTGTTGTTCTGTCCATCATAGTAGATGTTTAGATAGAGTAAGGGATTAGCTTCTCTAATCCCTGTCTACTAGATACCTCGTTTGCTCTTTTGCAGCTGGCCTCCCTTTATTAACAGCTGCCATGGAAAAGGATGCAACTCTTTAGGAACATATTTAAAAGCCCAATTTCATTGTGTTTCTGTGAAAAACAAAACATCTAGACAGCTGAGGACATGTGCCTCAGCTGACCAGAATGGTATCTAAGTGCATGGAGACCTTCCTTTACGTTTCCCTAATCCTTGTTTTTTTATTTTTCCATTGCTGGGGTTATTCTTCTACCCCTGCGAATTGGGAACATCATAAACACTATCCTCTTACCACAGAGAGACAAAGAAATAATTTTCTTGATAATTCAACTTCTTGTATAGCCACAATTAGGGACGTGTCCTTACAGAAATTCTTTGTCCATTTGTCAATTCACTCCGTGTAAATGATTTTCATCTCTCTCCCACAGACATGCATCAACATGTCAGACTTTCTCTAGGAGTCTTGCTCCATCTTAGAGCTAGAGCCTGACTACAGTCTTAGTCTTCTCTCTCTTAGCATTTGTCTTCATTAGAAAAACTCGGGGCACCTGAGTGGCTCAGTTGGTTAAGTGTCCAACTTTGACTCAGGTCATGATCTCAGAGTTTGTGAGTTTGAGCCCTGTGACGGGCTCTGTGCTGACAGCTCAGAGGCTGGCGCCTACTTCAAATTATGTGTCTTTCTCTCTCTGACCCTCCCCCTGCTTGTATTCTCTCTCTCTCTTTCTCTCTCTCTCTCAAAAATAAACTTAAAAAAAAAAAGAAAGATTAATGGGTGCCAAATTAATACCATCAGCAATTTTATCACAAAAATACGAGTTTTGGTTTGGTCCTTGCCACGAAGCTGAGTTTTCGTCTATTCTTTATAGGATAAAGATCTTCTCAGTTTTATCTTTTAAGAGTTGGAGGTAAGAGAGAATTCCATCTTTATCTCTGCACATATAATTTTCCTACCTTCTTGCCTAAACATGTAAGCTCATTTGGTAAAATATCTGCCTTCCAAGTGATTACAGGTGACAATCTTACTGAATGTTTTGCCAGTGCATAATAATGGACATATGTCCTTTTAAACCTTGGCCACAGTTTCCTCACCATCTACTGCCTGTTTCTGTAAGCCTCATATTTAATGATTCATTGTCTTTTTTATTGTTGTTATAGCATTCCCTTACTTTTAGGTATCAATTTGTTTTTTAGGTAGGATGGGTGAGGATACAGTGTTATAAAAGATGATCCCTAAACTTAATGTTTTACATGAAGAAATAATTATTTCGTGTTCATGCCACACACTCATGTTATGTTTTAAGAGACTGCTCTGTGTGTTCTGCACTGTGGGACCCAGGGTAATAGACCAGCTTCTATCTGAAACATTGATAGCTGTGGTAAGGGAACAAAATATGACCAACGTGATCTGGATTTAAAGCTCCTGCTTAAAGTTCTACATGTCATCTCAATGACACTCCGTTGACCAACGCAAGTCCTACGGTTAAGCCAAATGTCAATGGAGAGAAGATATATAATTCATCCTAGGGGAATGGCATCTGATATTTATGGGTAGTAATAAAGTTTATGAAAATGTTAAATCAGAAGTAGCACTATGGCTATTTATTTACGAAGTGTATGTGCATACAGTATATGGTTAGAATTTTTGGAATTTAAACACAGTTATCCTTTTGATTGGCAGAATTACCTTGTCAAAATGTCATGGAAAATTTTTTGCCAAAGAGAAAGAGAAATTCTCTTCTTTACTAGGGGCTAGAGTAAATGTAGGAAATTACTGTAGATAGTGAATGAAAGATTCGGAACTCCAAGACTGAGAGACATCAGCCAAAATGTGTTGTCAACAAAATGCCTATCTTTTCTAATCAAGGTAAGATTAAGTAATAATTAGGTACTACTGTACCGAATTTCATATTTCTCCTAGTGAAGACTTCTTTATTTAGTGGCTTTGGAACTGGAACCTATTCCTATCTTAGGAACGACTAAAAGAGAGGGATTCATTGTATAGTCAGACATAGCAAACTGCTCTCTACTTTAGGATCCCACCGCCTGTGTTTAACCTACAATGATTGACACTTGTAGACAGTTTCAGGATTTCCTTTCTCATGTGGGATATGATAGGGTCAGCATTACCTCTTAACAACACACACAGTTCTTGCAAAAAATAAAAATAAAAAAACAAAAGCAAAAACAAACAAACCCAAACAAACTCAAGTGTGCAGAATTCTTATAATATAGCACAAATGGCATTGTGATCTCAGTCTGCTATTTCTCCCTTTTAAAGAGATTAACATCATCTCCTGGGAATAAAATGTCCTCAGTCTTGCTGGACTATGCTATCTTGGTGACTCTTTTCCAAGCCTGTGTGTTCAAAGGGTCAGAAGACACTGTCATGTAGTGAATGGCTAAGATCCCCCCATCCTGGGGTGCCTGGGTGGCTCAGTCAGTTGAACGTCTGACTCTTGATTTTGGCTCAGGTCATGATCTTCTGGTTCGTGAGTTCAAGTCCTGCATAGGGCTCTACACTGGAAGTGCGGAGCCTGCCTGGGATTCTCTCTCTCTCTCTCTCTCTCTCTCTGCCACTTCCCTGCTCATCTCTCTCTCTCTCTTTCTCAAAATAAGTAAATAAACTTAAATAAGTAAATAAATAAATAAACAAATAAATAAATAAACAAATATCTTTTAAAGAGAATCCTTCCTTCCCTGCTTCAGCCCTCTCTACAGGATTATGCAAAGGTCCCTGGTACACTATTTTTAGGCATTATACTTTTTTAAATTCCTAAAATAATATGTGAAAATTGGTGTCATATTAATTTTTATGTTATTAACACTGAGGCTGAATGTCTTCTCAGCTTTTCTAATATTTAAAAATTTTTTTAGCTTCCATGACTTCTTTACTGTGATGTTAGATTACCCTTTCTTGAAGTTAAAATTATTTTTGTTTTTAAAATTCGTATGATAAAACTTATACTTCTTATTTTAAATATAAAATAAGCAATAAGCAAAGTCAATCCCGGCCTTGAGTCCTCAAAACCACGTCATTAGTGAGTTGTTCAGTTTGCAGGTAAGTTTACATCATTAAGACCATAAGTTTTAGACTCTACAGTGATATGAACAAGTTAGGGAAGTGGTCACATGGCTATTAGAATGGAATTTGTTGAAGAGAAGACATGCAAACCAAAGCTGAATTGTGGTTTTTGACGATATACATATGCATCATCCTTTTTTAAGGAAAGTAATATGGATAAATAATAATAAAAATTATTTTTAAATATTTAAAAATTATTTAAATATTTCATATTTAAAAAAATTTTTAAATTATTTTTATTTTTAAAAAATAAAAAACACATGCAAGCAAAGGAGGTATGGTACAAACTTTCAGTTATAAAATAAGTCATGAGAATGCAATGTACATCACATGGCTATAGTTAATAATACTGCATTACATATTTGAAAGTCACTGACACAGTAGATCTCACAAATTCTTATCATACACACACACACACACACACACAAAGAATAAATGAATCAGGATATAGGATGTAGGAACTGTTCAGAAGTCTTCCACATATTTGGAACAGCCTATAAAGATTAAGCACATTATGAAAAACTGTACATAAGGCTAGACTATTTAACTAAAGGGTTATGTATACATATCTGTATGTTTTATGCATTAATACCTAGCCTTTTCCCGATAATCACTTAAGGCAATCTACATAACTTCCAACAATGTATTTGACTTTTTGTTAAATGAATAGAAAATAAATATTCCCGGAAGTTAGCTATGGTATAAAATAAGGTGCCTTATATTTGGCCTTGATTTTTTTAATACACTTTTTTTTTTAAGAATAGTTTTAGATTTATAGAAAAACTGTGAGAAGAGGATAGAGAGTCTATTAATCCCCACAGTTTCCTGTATTATTAACATACTACATGTGTGTACTATATTTGTTACAACTAATGAGATAATATTGACACATTATTATTAACTAAAGTCCATATTTTATTCAGAGTTTCTTGATTTTTATCCAGCATCTATTTTTTTTTCTGTTCCAGGATGCCATCCAATAGAGACATTACATTTAGTCATCCTGTCTCTTTACGCCCCTCTTGACTGTGACAGTTACAACATGACTTTTTAAAATACGGAAATTTTTAGACTAAGGGTAGGGGAAAATCAAATAAAGTCAAAGATATTATTAGAGACAAAATAACACATGTTATGAGATTGTGTTTTGTGGCTAGAGATGGGCAGCAAATATGGCTTCGAACCACAGTGTCCAAACAATACAAATACATCAGTTGTTTATGATACATCATCCTGGTACAGAGTCCTGAGATAACTTTCTCCTGGGGCCATGAGTAAGACTTTGTCCTAATGTCCTGAACACTTTTCTTGACATTATGTTTATGGAAACTTTAAATATAGCTTATTAAGGTTATTTCCTGTAACAACTTAAAGGTGGGCCAAGGTCATGATGACTAAGTACATTTCAGATGTAGGAGGAGGGATGGCGGTGGGGTTATGCAGTGCAGCTCTCCAAGCCCACTGGAGGATTGAATACTTCCCCTAAACAGCTCTTTCTATAGGGCTCTTCCCAAGGCTTCTGGGGAGAATTAGATAGTTCAGGGTGACCCACCTCACCCCAGTCTTTCCCCAGGTTCCTCTTCGACGAAGACAAACGAAAGACTTTAAACTTGGGAACGTGAAGAGAAATCTCCATGGGAGGATTTAGAGTAGGATGACTAAAAGTCAGGTAGTTGTTGAAGCCGGCATACGTGTGAGTGCTGGATTTTTTTTTTTTTTTCTTTATAATAGTTTATTTTCAAATTGGTTTACATATAACACCCAGTGTTCATCCCAACACGTGCCCTCTTTAATATCCGTCACCCTCTCTCCCCCCTCCCTCACCTCCCTCACCTCCCTCACCTCCCTCACCCTCAGATTGTTCTCAGTCTTTGAGAGTCTCTTATGTTTTATCTCCCTCATTCTCTGTGTCTTTTTTTCCTTTCCCCTCTTCCCCTCCCCCTGGTTTTTGCTTAGTCTCACAAAGTCCACCTATTCGTGGAAACATATGGTATCTGTCTTTTTCTGACTGACTTATTTCACTTAACATAATACCCTCCAGTTCCATCCATGTTGCTACACATGGCCAGATTTCATTTTTTCTCATTGCCATGTAGTAGTCCATGGTATATATGTGCCACAACTTCTTTATCCATTCGTCAGTTGATGGGCACTTGGTTTGCTTCCACGATTTGGCTATTGTCGAAAGTGCTGCTATGAACATTGGGGTACACGTGCTCCTGTGCATCAGCATTCCTGTGTCTCTTGGGTGAGTGCTGGATTTTAACAGGCAAGTATTCCAGACACCTCACAGATTGAGGGATAGTGCCTGCTGTCTTTTCCTGCTTCACACCGCATTTGTTCATCTTGGTTAGGGGCAGATGCTCAGAAAACTAAGTTATATTCTCTTTGGCCATATCTGTGTACAGTGCAGGATTGCCAGATGTTTGAAGCTACCTTCTTTATGCAATTATAATATGCCAGATATGAGATGAGATTTTCTGTAATCATAGTTACTTATATTGTTCTCTAGATTTCAAATTTCTCTGTGGACAGTATTGCTAGTTAAAGCATTGCTACAATTAAAATAGAAGTGTGACCTACTGTCCTTAAGCTTCTTTAAAATACCACACACACACACACCCCACTCCTGCTCTAGCCTAGTACTGTACGGTAAGATTCGTAGACCCCTATTTGATTTCTAACTTTACTCCTCGATATGTGTGACTTTGGAAATTTTTTCTAACATTTTGAGGCCTTAGTTACCTCATCCATAACATGGGAAGTATATACCAATGTTAAAGGGCAAAGGTTAAAAATAAATGAAACAAATTATGTCATGCTGTTATATAAATATTTAGATAGTAATAATGTATTAATGATATTATCTATCCCTTTATGAATGCGTAAATATGATATATTTAAGACCATTTACTTATCTATGCATGATATATGATACCCATCTTATATATCATAATTCTTAAAATCATCGTATTCTTTCCATGTTTGTTAAAAAGTTTACCTGGTATTTCTTTCTGTTCTTTTGAATTTTCCATCTTCAAGTTGTCATATATATTCACAAGCTTCCAGGATACTGAGCTTAGGGGAATTTTAGTGCTTTTGAAAGGTTGGAAATGTTATCCCAAACCTTATTTGATTTCATACCTGAGGAGAAAGGATCCCATGACTTCAAGAAGGATACTAGCTTGGACCTGAGTGACCTTTCATCTCCAGTAGGTCAGGCAAGGCCAATGGCGTGAGGCAGAATAACCTGTCCATCTGCTGGTAAAAACCACAGCAGTAGTTTCAATATGAACCCTCCCAACCCCACCTCACTCCACCTTGGACCATCTCTTACCTGCTCATCTTTGAATTTTCCCTTAAGAGTCTCTGTATTTCTTACAGTGATTCTCAAACTTCTCTCTTAAACCACAGTTTCCTTAAAAATTGTGAAAGTGGGATACACTTTTGCATTCTCTCCCTCACCAAGCACAGTGACAGGGTGAGTGTGTAATACACTGAGTTGAATGAATGAATGAAGGATGAGATTGGGCACCACTCAGAGATTCGCTGGCCCAGTTATCTTACTGCCTTAATGCTCCTATTACTTATTATATGACCAGTCATTCCTTGGATGGACACATGTGACTACCTTGAATGGTGTCACAGGTTCCATAGTGGAGGACAGAGCCCTAAGGAAGAGCTCACACATTTTGTGGAGGACTAGAGCCCAAAGCAGTTATGATTCCCTAATGCCCTTTTTTCTTGGCTGAGGTGGGTATTGTGGAGAAAGGGCATTATGAAGGCAATGGTAAAAGTCTGGGTGCCTCAGAGGGAGTGATCAGAGATATATAGATATATCTGTTTAGATCAGAACAAACAGGGCATATAAAGTGAAGGGCATATAAACAAAAGTGAATATCCTCAGTCTTTTAAACGTAACTTTTCAATGATTTCCCTACAAATTATTTCTCAAATTTCCCAAGCATTCTTCCTGACCAATCATGTCAATGTTAAGGAAACTTTTTATTAGCTTTTTATTAGCTTTCTATAAACTACAAAATTGGCTTACCAGTTTCTTGAATGAAGACAGAATGGGTGTACGGTCATGACTAAGCAACTGAGGAATGCTTGTGCATCCCTTCAAATCTGCTAGTTGGGAAGGAAAATTTTGAAGATTCATGATGCATTGGTTTCCCCTTTTCCTATGAATAAGACTTTTGTTTTTTGTCTTAGATACAGCCATTTTATTAAGTTTGGGAAAAGACTCAAGAGACAGAGAAGTTTCCAGAGAGAATCTATGCCTTTTTTTTTTTTTTTTGATGACTTTCTTTTTTAATTCAGACTTTTTTTTTCTTTTGAGAAATTTTAGGTTCACAGCAAAATTAAGAGGAAGATACACAGATTTCCTCATACACTTCCTGCCCCCACATCCATTGCCTGCCCCATCAGCAACATCCCCCACGACAGCGGTAATATTTCTTATGACTGATGAACCTATACATTATCACCCAAAGTCCATAGTTTACATTAAGACTCACTCTTGATGTTGTACTTTATGAGTTACAGTATCATACAGAGTACTTTCACTGTTCTCAAAATCCTTTATGCTCTGCTTATTCCTCCCTCCCTCCCACTCCCCCAGTCCCTGGCAACCACTGATCTTTTTACTGTTTCTATAAGAATCTATCTTACATTCCCATCATCAAATTTGTTTTCACTTGTATTTTTTACATTATGAATTTTATATCATGCATAACCAGCCCCTAACATGTTATAGCTATGTTGTTTTACTAAAATTTCAACTTTATCTTGGTTTAAAAATATATTTTTTCTTCTTATTTGTTTCCCTCTCTTACCCACATCTAAGCACTGCATTGTCAGCCAGACATTATTCCCACTCTAGTAATTATTTTAGTTTACAATGCTGCTTTATTTAAAATTGCTTGATTTTTAGATCAGAACAAACAGGACTTAATACATATATTCTATAGCAAGGCAGAATCCACCAACTATTTGGGGTTAAATGTAAGTAAATCTATCAGATGTTTATACTGTGCTATCGTATCCCTAACACTGCGTGAGTGCATAATGACAAGCTAAGGGGAGCAAAAGGTTAATAAACTGATATCTGTGCCAAAGAAGTTTATAGTCTAGTTGAAGTGATGGGGCATATTCACATGATTTGATTAGGTACATGACTTGAGAGTATATAACAACAAGATAGGCTGAATAATGATGTGTGAAATTGTGAGACACAGAAACTGACAGGAAAGGGAAGTCCATGTTATAAAAAAAAAATGTACTAATTGTGAAGTTCAGATTTACCCAAGAAGAGAGAGTGGAGCCTTGCCTCTCACGGGAGGGATTTTCAGAAGAGGAGCTGATGAGGCTACCGTTCTGGCAGAATCTAGGCACCTCTATGACTGGATTTCAAGGAGTTGTCAGGAATTTTCCATCAGCTGTTCTGGAATGCTTGGTAGAATGTACTCATCCCAGAGTCCACTTAGAACCATGTCCCACCCACCCTGGCCATGGCTGTAAGTGTTGTACCACCCCAGAGAGAACCCATCAGGGGAGGAAGAATCTATCTCCGTAGAATAAGATAATATTGTATTTTTATATTTAGTATTTTTTCTAGCTGGAAACAAATAGATAGTGAGCAAGAAACAATGGGAAAACTATTGTATAAGTATTGTATAAGAGTTGTCTCTACAACTTCACTATTTTGCATGTGTATGTGTCTGTATAGTTTAAAGTCCTATTAATAAATTCAGAAACCTGTCATAAGCAGGAGATGTAATTAACTAAATTACCTGGAAAAGATTCCCTGTGCCTAGGACACAGATAGAATGAATTTCCACCTCCAGTATGTTGCTTACTAGTTATGGAGCTGGGATCAAGGTCAGGTTCTTCAGCTACAAAACGAGAATCTTAATGCCCTTTCCATATGATTTGGAGGGAGGTAAGCAGAGTATAATTACATAGATTTCCAGTTTGTCCCATTTTCTCTTGAAAGAAAGCTTTTAAAGCTCAAACATATTTATTTTTGAAAACAATTTTGAGCTGGTGGTACATGGCATTAAAAAAATAGTCTGACCAACAACTGCTCTTGAAGTATGGCCTTAAAGTCAGCCGGTTGGTTGAAAAATGGGATTCCAGTATGTGTGATGGCTTAGAAATCAGAAAAAAATTGTAGCCCTAGAGTAGAGACAACACATGGTCTAGTTAACATTTCAGAGAAATGCACATTTCTTTATTTCTTAAATATTCAGAGGTAAGCATCCTTAGATCACTATAGTATTTATTGTGATGGTAGATTTTATGAAAGCTAATTGTCTTCTCCATGGGGATCTCTTATCTACTTTCTGTAGGTGGCTGGAGGCTAATGCACTATTTATATCAACCAATGAGAGGTGTATCCATTCTCCACTGCTGCCTTGACGTGTGATCACAAAACTGTCAGCCTGGAATAATGCCCACTTATTATCACACAGTTCTGTAGGTCAGAGGGCTCAGTATAGCATGACTTAGTTGAGCCTTGCATTGCAACTCATAGAAAACAAGTTCATTTAGGCTGTAGGCTAAATCCTGTTCTTTTAGCTGTAATACTAAGGTCTCTGTTTCTCTGCTACCTGTTAGCCAACAGTTATTCCTGTAAGTTTCCTGCATACTTTTTCATGCTGTCCGTATGGTCACTCTGACAAAGATGGGTAGAGTCCCTCTCGAGCTTCAAATCTCTCCAATTTATCCTTTTGGCACATGTCTCGGCTTATGTGGTTTAGACTGGGTTCACCTGGATAATCCAGAAAAAAAAATCCCCTTATTTCTAAGACCCTTTAACCTTAATTATATCTTCAAAGTATCCATGCCATATAATATAACGTACACAGTTTTCAGAGATTTGCACATCTGCAGGGGGCCATTCTGCCTACCACAGAAGTTAAAAATTATTACTCTTTATGTATTTTCAGAGCATATTGTCTTTCTAAAAAACACTGTCTGATTTCAGTTAAATGATCTTGGCAACACCTGCCATCTAATAGGCTTGCAATATAATCTCTCAGAGAAGTTGTTCCTGGCATTTAACAGACACTTATCTGCCTCAAATATGTGCTTACTTGTTTTGGATTCTCTCTTAACACAAGTGGCAAGTGTTTCTCCCCATCCCTGTTATGGTTCTCAGTAGTAGGATCTATTTTTTAGATTACCAAATAGGAAAAATAAAAGTAATTTTTATTGATAACTCTGCTTCACTAAACCTAAATATTTTTCTGTACATATTATTTGAAACAGTGGTCAGGAAAGGAACTAGATTGTGCTTCATTTCCTGGTAGTAATGTGGGCAAACATAGATGCTAAATCATCTGTTGTCATAGGTAGGATTCAGCTGATAGGAGAGACTCGGGTTTCCTGATAAGAGACTGCTCCTGTCACTGAGGACGTGTTGCTCCCAGGAAGGAGTTAAGCTCCTCCTGATATGGGGCCAACAATGGCTGCAATGGCTGTGAGCGAATCCAAAGAACCCAGCAACAAAAACCTAAACCCCGAGGAGCTGATCCTTGTATCCATGTTTTATTACTGGTCATATTTTTTGGCCCAATTCTTCCCAATATTTATTTCCTTTAAGTCTAGGAAGACACAATGAGGAAAAGTAAAATCATATATTATTATTACAAAATCCTTGTTCTTCAGGCTGATTTTCTCTACTTCCTGTCTTTGGCTCACTTCTCCTTCTGCCGTTTCACTGCTAATTAGGATTGCTAACAAGAATTAACAGAAGTAAAGAAGTGAAATACACAGGTACATCTGACCCTAATTACTAGCCCCAATGTGAGGTTTGGGGAATGAGAAAGTGAAGACCAGTGACCAGAATGTTGGACTCTTTAGTCATCCTTGCTGGTCTCCAGAATGCCAGTGACAGTCATGGATAACTGAGTGGCCCCATTCTCAACCTATGGATGATCTTTATTATAAACATCTGGGAATAATTAGAATCCAAATTATTTTTTAAGATGATGAAGTTGGACTGAGAAACATTTGCTATCTAGTGCATAGCTACACAACAAGAATACCAAATAAATTTTCTTATACAATGTCTAAAAAGTTGACCCATTTTTTTTTTCTGGATATATTTGGAGAAGTCAAAGTGAGAATTACTGAGGTCCAGTTACCTTGGTCAGTATGAATAAGCTAAGACCAGAATGAAAAGCTGCTATTCTCTCTCATGCGTGCTTCTCACCAGCTTATGTCTTGCTAACTGTGGAACTATCCTAGGGAAAGCGGGTATGTTGTACTGGAATGGTTATATGTGGTGAAAAGCACCTGATGTGTCATTACCTGCATTTTCACATGCTATTAGTATGTCATGATGCCTTGTTTCCCACCAATAAATCACCATAAGCTTGAGGCCTTTTGTCTTGACAACCTTATTTTCCCTCAGCCCAAGACCATTCCATGGTCCTGGTGATATATGACCAGACCTCATCCTTGCTTGAATTCCTGTGTAAAGAATTTTTCTTCATTTGAAAGGCTTTTTCTCTTTGAAACTCAGCCAAAATTTAATGAGAAAACTTATCCATTATGCAGTCTTACTCTTAAAGCAAATATGAGTCTCCAGTTATGGAAATCTTATAGGTACTATCTGCCTTAAGTTAGGAATAATTTAGAAATCAAATAAGAAATCCCTTTCATTGACTGACATTTTGAAGATTAAATTTGATGCCTCTTGAACTTTGTTATAGCTTCATGAATATTGTAAGGCTTCAAAATTTGGCTGTAGTTTTAAAACTCATCCAAGAAGGCATCAAGGGTGTTAAAACTCATGTTTATTTCATACCCCTTTTTTTCAACTGGTTAAAGCACCTAACACCTTGTTTGGGTCTATCTCCATGACATGCATATAAGTTGTTAAGTAGAGGGCCTCGCTATCTCCACTTTATAAGGAAGATCCTTAAGGGTCAAGGAAGTGACAGAAAACTAATAAAGAACACATAATTCTCTAGTAGATATTTCCAAGCTCTGAATCCCTCTCTGAGAAAGTCATTTTCACTACTGAATTTCCTCTTATTTGCATTACACTGTGTTAGCTATGTATTCAACCCTCAACTTCTGCTTCAGTCTGATGCCTAGCTCCTGCAGTCCACTTCTTTTCATTTGCCCACCCTCCTGATTTCTATCAATAAACTTCTTCCTGGAAGAAGCCCTGGAACATCACTATTTATCTTTAAAGTGCATGAGATTCTCCCAGCATGCTCTGGGGCTCACTGTGGTGATGCTTTTTTAGTGGATCTATGATGAAGGCCAGGAATCTTCATTTTAGCAGATACCTTAAAAGAGTCCAAAGCTGATAGTAGTTGAGAAAATTGCCTCACAATCAACCCTGATGTGGGATGGAGAAATTGGAAAGATTTTTAGAATCTTGAGTCTATTAACTATGGCCTAGTGGATTCCAGGTCACCTATCCTAACTAGTTTGAGTTCCTGAGAAACAAAGCATGAAGCAGAGATTCTTTTGCTAATGATTTATTGAGTTGTATTCTCAAGAGAAGGAAAGGGAGAGAATTGGGATAGGGCTGGGGGATAAGCTAGCAATTTCTCAGCTGGAGAGAAGTTTCAGTTTAATCCCACAAGTATGCCCTGGAATACATATTGACCACAGAATTACCAAGGGAGGCAGTTTTTAAACTTTAGAGTCAGCCAGTCATTTGGCTGAGTTCTTCCAGCAGGCAGAGGAAGTGGTGGGGTGTACAGTCTTCCTGATAAGGCATTTCCAAGTTGTCTGTGAGTAATTCTTCATAGAGGGAGATAGCTGGGGGGTTTTATCAGCATATCAGGACTATGAGTATTTTGACTGGGGAATGTGATCTGGGTCAGGCACCAATAGTATCTGCTACATCTCTAAACTCAACAAAAATCGCCTTTACTCCTGCTAGTCTTGAATTCCCAGCTTTATCATTTGCCCAGTCCAATGCTTAACTCTTCATATTTCTGTGTTTGAGTACCTTCCCTAACACCTCGTTAACCACAGTTCCTTAAAAACTTGTTCTGTCTATTAATACGGTACCATCTTGGGGTGGCTGGATGGCCCAGTCAGTTAAGCTTCTCATTCTTCATTTCAGCTCAAGTCATGATCTCATGGCTGTGGGATTGAGCCCTGTGTTGGGCTCCACACTGGTCATGGAGCTCGAGATTCTCTCTTTCCCTCTTCCTTTGTCCCTCCCATGTTCATGCTCTCATGCTCTCTCTCTTAATAAATAAATAAATAAATAAATAAATAAGGGTACAATCTCTGGCCACTGTTAGTTTATAGATGTCTACATGGCTCTTCCATGACTTTTTGTTTCCAAGATCCCAACATGCATTCTCCCTTTCCTGCTTAATTTATTTTGCTAACCCTCTCCCTAGTTCCAGGAAGAACTTTGACATTGCAGAACTCTAGGGGTACCATTATCATTGTATTCTCTGGGAATTATACCTTCCAGAGATGTGTGATATGGCAACCCTGGTAATAGTCCTTGTGTACAGCGCTCTGCCTCGAGACAATCCTTCTGCAGCAGATTCTGACAGCCCTCTTCCCAGGCTTGCCCACTCCCAGTCTCTCATTTCCCAGGTTCTGTCTGGGTATTAGAAAAGCTAGGAATGCTTTTACTCCACTGTTCCTGTTACCTTCTACCATGTTTCCTCCTTTAATAAGAATTTACAAAAGGCTGTAAAATCATAAGAAGCCATCAGATGTTACTATATACTCCATTATATGGCAAACTAATAATGAAATTAAGTGCCTCAATAAAATAGCTTCACTTGGTAGAGACATTGCTCAAAGATTCATAGGACAAAGTAAATAAAGGAGCTAAACTAAATGTAGAATGTCAAAGACAGAGATATTAAGCTAACTTCCCAGATCCTGGGATTACTGCCTGCACATGACTTAGACTTCTCATAGAACTTGGGGTCTATGTGCTATGGCAGAAATTCAGAAAGAACTACTTCCAAAAACTTTCCTGGCAAGAAAATTCTGTTCTAAAGATAGAGCATAGTTATGTGCTTGGTAAATCAGACTTATATATTTTTTATTTATTTACAACATTCACAAAAGTGAAACAATTATAATTGTTTAAACATACTATAATAAATACCATTATTTAATTTAAAAATAATGAGGCAACTGACAGGAAAATAAAATTCACAATAAAGAGAAAGGTTTACTATAGTACCTGAAGTAAACAAAAGGTATAATTTACATCTATCAAATAGGCAAATATTTTAGAGGATGGTAGTATGTACTGTTAGTCAAAATATGGTAAAATGCACACTCAGATATGCAGCTGGTGGTAGAATAAATGGTATAAATTTTTAAAAACTTTTTTAAAGTTTACTATTTATTTATTTTTGAGAGAGAGAGAGTGCGAGAGAGCAAGCAGGGAAGAGCCTGAAAAAGAGGGAGAGAGAGAATCCCAAATAGGCTCTGCACTGTTAGAGTAGAGCCCAACTCGGGGCTTGAACCCACGAACTGTGAGATCATGACCTGAGCTGAAATCAAGAGTTGGATGCTTAGCCAACTGAGCCACCCAGGCACCCCAGGTTTTTTTGAAGGGCAATTTTTTTCAATATGCATCCAGAGTCTAAAGAAACATCCTTACTGAGTAATTTTACTGCAGAAGATTTGTACTAAGAAAATGATCAAATATACAGTGAAACAAATATGTGTATACAAATAGGAAAAATAAAACTTTCCATATTCATAACCCCAATACGTATATATACATATATGTATATATGTATATACACTTTATTTTAAAGCAGTTTTAGATTCACAGAAAAATTAAGAGAAAGGTACACAGATTTACCATTTATTCCTTTCCTCCATAATGCATAACCTCTCCTAGTCAACACCCCCCACCAGCAGAGTGGTACATTTGTTATGATTTATGAATCTACGCTGACCTGTTATTATGATCTAAAGTCTACAGTTTACATTAAAACTCACTCTTGGTGTTGTATATTCTGTGGGTTTGGACAAATGTATAATGACCCATATCCTCCATTATAGTATCATATAGAGTATTTTTACTGCTCTCAAAATTCTCTATGGTCTGTTTATTCATCCCTCCCTATCCACTTCAGCCCCTAGCAACTACTGACCTTTTTACCATCCCCATGGTTTTACGTTTTCCAGAATGTCACTTAGTTGGAATCATATTGTATGTAGCCTTTTTATGTAAGGTTCCTTCATTTAGTAATTTAAACGTCCTCCATGTCTCTTCATGTCTTAATGGTTATTCTCTTTTACCACTGAATAATATACCATTGTCTAGGCATACTGTAATTTCTTTATCCAATTGCTGGTATATTTTTACCATGGAAGAAAATGGCCCCATTTTATTGGGCTCTGTCAGGTATGCTGTAAGTTGACTTTTTCAATGGTGATATAATCCAAGCTCAAAGTTTGGGGTATTATAGAGCAAGAAAGTTTAGATTGAATGGACATGGAAAAGATGGAACAGGGTTCCATGGATCTAATAAGCTCAGACTTAACAAGGCTTTTATGTGGCCCAGCCCAGGCTGTATCATTCTGAATTTGATTTGGAGTCCAAGCCCCAACTAACTACAGGAAAATACTAACTCTGCTTTGTTTGCCTGCTTAGTTTATCTATCTTCCTTGGGACCTCATGTGTGCCACTGAGTTAGAATAAGACTCATGGGTTTGTACTTGTTTGAATAGTCATGAGAACTAGACAGCCATCTAGGAGATAAGTTTTAAAAAGGAGTGAGAGTGCCAGAAAAAAAGCCTGAAACTTTAGTACTGAAAGCCTAGTGGGACTTCCTTTGCCTCATTGCTTCATCTAAAACTCTCTGACTGGCTATTTAAAGTTCAACAAATAACACCTAGTATTACAGGTATTTTTATTAGCCAAGTTAATAAAGGCTTATGTTTTTACTGTTTCCTCCACACTGTGTGT